>JBBKCR010163180.1:0-16232 GCA_037577295.1 Ladigesia roloffi | reverse complement strand
ATATCTGCATAATGAATACGATGTGAATAAAGTCATTCAGAGTGGTTTGATGTGAAACGTTCTGTTCTAAAAGCTCCTTCCCTGAAAGCTAATACATCCAATGGGTATAAATAGCCCTGATGTCAGAGACATTATTTCAGTAGGTTTGAGAAGATTCTTGGGCAAAACAGGCTGTGAAGAAACTGTATTGTTTCACATTTAACTCTATTTTACCATCAGCCGCATTAAATATAAACACTGGTTATGAAGAGTAAATGAAAGAGCTGTATTTGTGTTGTTGTCAGCCTGGTTCGCCTCACCACCACTGTTAAAAGAACATTTTCTAAGCTCACTGTTTCTCACTGTATGACTGCTTCATCATCTCAAAAATGGAACTATGTGTGAAATGTAAAAAATGGGTGGAATTCTCCTTTAGACTGGAACAGCCCAGTTAGATACACTGGTGCTGTGGTTACTCTGCTGGATTCTCTGAACTGTTTGTGCTGTAGTTAATTGATTTTAGCCAGTGAAAGTTAATGATGACAGTCTATAGTAATGTGTCTGATTAACCAGTCTTAAGACCATTAGCCTTAATATATGAACAAATACAGAGCAAAAATGTATTTGAATGAAAATAAATATGAGTGTATAAAAATAAACAAATGTAAACATGCTCATGTAAAAAAAATTATGACTTTTTCCTTTGTTAGTGTATGATGCAGAGATGTGGAGTACATATGTTTACTGGCCATAATAAGTGAAAACTGTCATGGAAAATTTCAGTTTACAATAACATGAATGTAGTTTGTCATGCTAAACAAGAATTCCACATCAAAATAACTGCATAGTTTAAACATTGAGACATTAATAATGACCCACTTGTGAGTGAAGGCATGTAATGTTGATGATGGTAAATAGTATTAAATCTTAAAAAAAGATGATTTAGCAATTACCACTCTGCTATGGAACTTTTAAAATGAAACTTTGTTTCAAATTCCTTTCAAACCATCATTAAAATGGTCAGAAAAATAAACCATTTTAGACGAATGGCATCAGGCAGTCCATGCATAAATATAATTCAGAAAAATAAAGGTTCTTTCATTACTATATTAACACAATGCATGTACCTCTTCCTAATAATAACTATGTTTACATCTTGACTATTTAATTGTACAGAAATTAGGAAAAATCAGCAGAATTTCCTTTATAAAATAAACTCAACTGAGAAAAGTGAAAGATTCACAATACGTGCTTTGAAGACCCGAATGAAATAAATGAATGAGTATTTTCAGTGTACAGCAATACAGTAATTATTAAATAAAGAACAAGTTTCCCATGATGCTGATCAAATATATATTAACAAAATACGGTAACAATAATTTATTCCGAAAACCTCTGCATATGCTACTACTTTACAAAAGTTGTTTCTGCATTTAATTTCAAAGTTTATATGGGTTATTAAATGCAATATTAAAAGGTTATATGCTTTCCACTGGGTCAAAAACTGCTTTAAAACGATCAAGTTCAAAGTAAGGAGCTCTGTGTAAACAGTAAGTAAAAGGGAATTGGTGAACTAAGGTCTTCTCTAACAAATTTACAAATATGTATTGTGAATAGACGTAATAGATAACCGGTTCAAGGTTTACCGCGGTTTAAAAAAGTCACGGTTTCAAAACCGCCAAAAAAAGTTATACCGTTCCTACTATATGTGCATTGTTTGTGTCGTCAAAGGAAGGATCTGTTTTGAAATGTTTACTTGTTTCTTTATTTAGATTATTGTTGAGCTACAAGTTTAGGCTCACACAAGTGACTGCAATTTAAAGAGTTGTTTTTTTACCCAGACATTTAAATAAAACATTGTAGAGCAGTAATTACAATGCCATGATATCGTGAAACCATGATATTTTTATCCAAGGTTACCATACCAAATTGTGAACATTTAAAATTTGATTAAAAAAAACATTCACAGACAAACTTGTGTGTCTGCCCCTTTATGTTATATTTTCATTGCATTTTACAGGGCTAAAACATCAGAATGGCATCTCAATTAAAATAATTACCCATTGGTGTACTTTGTTATTGTTGTTTTTTACCTGCAGGGGTTAATTGCAGGGTCAGTGAAAGTGGCCAGAGGGTGACCACCCCTGATCACACTCAGTGGAGCCTTGTGAGGATAACAGGTGGGTGATAATGGTCTGGTGATTTTCTTGAAAGACTGTGAAGGGTGTCAATGGCCTTTCGGATTGTGATTCAAAATAGAAGTAGTTTTACACAGTAAAGCAGTATAAGGGCTCAACATTTTTAGGGCACGACTCACATTTGCATATCAAATACAAACACAAAAACACACATCATGATGCCTGAATGACTCTTGGCTTACACATATGGTTCTAGGAAAACCTTTTAATTGGTTCAGACACCACTGTATTATATTGGGCTTCATCAAAATGTTAACTATCACACATTTGCATTAAGGGTTCTTTATTAAACAAAAAGTGGTTATTACATGCCTTTATTTATAAGTATATGAGCTGCAAGCTGATAGGTATCAGGTGAGAAGAAATTCATAGAGTAATATACAAAAGTGTGAAACCCCACCCTGTCTTCTTGTTTAATTACATTATATGTTCATTGCGATAGTGAAATGATTATCCTTCCCAGACCAAAAAAATGGTCTATATATTTATTGCATTATTTATTTACTTAACCGAGACACATGTACATCTAAACTATGCCATGATGATGACGTCATGTACACATACTGGGATTGTCCACACTGGGGATCTTTACAGGTACATATACTCCCCTTAACTGCAAACAACATAAGTGCAGCAAAAGTTAAGGCACTGACCTTTTTAGTTTAGTTTAGTTTAGTTTCAAACTGAAAATAAGTGATTTTCCTGTACAGAGAGAACACTTCTGCACATGTTATTGCACAAAAAAACAAAGGAAAAATAATTGTCTCTAGTATAATAGTTAAGGAAAATATTTAAAAATAGTTAAATCAAGTAAATAAACAGAATCTTTTCTTTAAAATTAGTAGAAAATGCCTTTAAGTGTGTTCTCTGTAGAACAGATGTTGTCCAGTCTGTTGTCCAGAGGTGGTTAAACTTCTACACACCATTGTACATCTTCATAAGTGCCAACAGTGGTCTTCACAACTGACTCTGTAAATTAGTTTTGAAGGTACTCTACATTAACTTTCCCAGAGAAAAGGAGCACACAGTTACCTTTTCAGAGTGTAACATTTAAAAAATATAATCATGAAATAAAATGCCTGGAGTCAAGATCTAAAGCATATGATAGTATGGGGAAAGAAACTGCTCTTCATACTAAGGGCAGCACTTTGATGAACGAATACTGAGGGTTCAGACTATACCCAAAGCATTATTAATAACTGTTTGTCATTCCATAATACTTTGGTTAACATAATATTTTACCACAAAATCTGTACAGACATTATGATTTATTCTTTAAAAGAAAATTGAATTGCTTTTATTGAAAATTCAGTATAAAATTCAGTATAAAATTCTGTATAAAATTCAGTATAAAAACATTTAATGGTCTGATTCTTGAAAATCTTTAGAATAGATCACTGTATGCTGAACCAGATGCTGAAAGTTTAATGAATGTAAAATGTCATGGCTTAAAGTATATGGCATAGTATATATTTTTTAAACATCATCAACATTACACATAAAACTCAGAAGACATGTAGGTGTACTAAGGGTTTTGAGTGAAAACGGTTATTGATGAGAAAAGAACCATTTGTTTGGGGAACCAAAAGAGCTTTTTCTATGGTATTTCTCCAAAAAGCTCTCCTTGAATCAAGTTTTTCTACAATAAACTATTTACAGAAGAAAATAAGTCCATATTTAATGTGTTTCTAATTGTTTACTAAACGGGGTGTGTCTCGCTATAGAATTCGGCCATTTCTGGACAGGTCTGGGGCCAGCAGTGTCACACATTCCATGACACACTCCCTTGTTTGTGTACTTTGTTTTAGCTATGCAGAGGTCAGAGGTCACAGGGTTAACATTGACCCCTCACGGCATCTCAAAAGCCTCCAGCGTTTGTTCCCTCCGGACACTCTCACAGCAGAGCCCCATTACAGCTGAGCCTGGAATGTCTGGAGCAGACCGGCCATACAGCACTAACACCACCAGATTACATAGACTATCACTTGCTTTACTATACAGAACCATCCTAGTGTGACCGGAACATGACATAAGGTGCTACTATCCAACCTGTTCCCTCAGAGAGCTGCCATCAGAGGTGAAAAAAAAGAGGAAAAGTTGCCTATAAGGTCAGCTGGAGCTTTGAAGGAAAGCACTTTTTCTGCTGCATCTTAAGCCCACAGTGAGTCAGAAGAAGCGAACATTGATGTCAACACACTTCTTGAGAACAGAAGCAATTTACTCTTAACACTTTTATTCAAATGGAAGATAGCTGGACTTTAACACAGACTCATGGGGGAGAACAGGTTTCAGAGGAATGGCCGAAGCTGATCTAGGATTAGTCTAGAGTGTGACAGAGAGAATGGGGGAGGGGCGCATGAGGAGATTTGGAGGGAATCCAGCAGTACTGCGGTGTGGAATATTTGTTAATGGGGCTCAATGGACCCTTGTGTCATCCTGTCACACACACACACACGCACACACACTAGTGACTCCCCCACCCAAGGCCGAGTTCATTCAGAATCATGTGTGTTATTTAAGGTCGAAACATCACAGTTTGACTCAGTGGTACTCTGGTAACTCTGAACAGTTTGTACTGTTGTCAGACAGATTGATGTTATCCGTTTAAAGTTCTAATAATGACAGTCTGGGGATGAACCAGTCCAAAGATCCTCATCCCTCTATTAGATAGACACACAGACCAACTCTGAGAGAAAGAAAGCTATATATACAGCAAGACAGATGGATAGACAAATAGACAGATATATAAACAGACAGACAGCTCTATGGTTTCACAGACAGAAACAGTGAAGGCTGAAAAGATAGACTGAAAGATGGATGAATGGATTTATAGCTTTGTAGATAAACAGATAATCTAATATAAAGATATACAGGTAAACTGGTAGAAAAGATAAATGGAGAGACAGATTCATATGTGCATATTGTTTACACATGTGAAAGTATTGCATATATAAATTGCTTAATTATATATACTTATATGTTTAAGTATATATACGTATATATATATCCTGCTTAAGTACTGCCAAGGGTAGACAATTGGAAAGACAGAAATGTGCTGGTGTAAACCAAAAACGTGTTTCTCTAGAAGGCAAAAATATTCAAAGTTTAACATTCTCATAAAAATGATGTATACATATTAATTTAGTGGATTAAGTAAATCAAATTGTCTTTATTTTCAGGAACAGTGAAAAACAGATTGGTAGCTCTTCGCTGAAGTATAATAAAGAAAATAAATGTCAAAAGCTTTAAATGTAAATGTAACCCATAAACAATATAAGGTGAAAAGTGGAGTCTGTACAATGCCTGACACTGAGATTAGAGAGTACACAGCAGATATTAACAGCAGGTCTTCCTCTTTTCTACACTGTTGTGCTGAATATGCTATGTTCAGATATGTTTACCTTTTTCACCAGGGTAAAATATACACCAACTGAACACCATTACACCAACACCTATTTGAATTATAATTCCTTATTTCTTAAGTCAATTAGCTTTCATATTTTCAGTTCAGTTTGATTCTTATTTGTAAACATTTGTGAACAAATTGCTTTGTAAACACATGACAGAATTTCAAATAGAAGGTCATGGGTAGGTGGCGACAGAGGGAGGGTATCAGTGAGAGAAAGTTGACCTGAGAGTGAGGGTAGTGGGTAGTGTGTGAGTGTGTGTGGGTGTGTGTAGGGTTCACTGGGGCTGAGCTTGAAAGGAGTGGGGGGTGGGGGTGTTTTTGAATGGGTAGTGTTCAGTGAGTCTATGTTTTAAACAGTTATACAGACTCTGAGACTCCTGTAGCACCTACCAGAACATGGGGGCAAAACAGGTTGTACTTGTGGTGGGTGAGATCTCTCCTGATGCTGAAACCAATATTCAGTGTTAATGACAAATGTCTTTTATGGTTGGGAATTTTGTACCAGTGGTGCCCATAATGCTTCAGGGCTTTCCAGTGTTGGTGAATATCCGATGTGATGTTACCATGCCACAATGAGGTACAGCAGATTTCAATGCTGTCTGTGTTGCAGCAGGAGTTGCAGAGTATATAGGGAGATAGTCAGGTGCTCATCCTCCAAATGGAATGCAGGCATTTTTGTACCTTCTTCACAGAGAAGCTGTTGTTGGTTACTCAGAATGGTCCTGATTGATATACACTTCATGAGAGTTAAAACTTGGTACAAGCTCAGCTTGTAGTTGAGGTGTCTTCCACAAACGTTATTATTGAGTTAGAGTGGCGAATTTGTAGGTGATAGTGGGAACACAAAGTAGGAGGGGTTTCAGAACTTGGCCTTGAGTGGCAGCTGTGCTGAGGGTCAGGGTGGGGCAGGTGTGCTTCGCCTAACATTCTAATGTCGGTAGGTGAGTAGGTCGAGGGTCCAGTGTTAGAGGTTGGATTTAAGGCCAAGAGGGAAAAGGGTTTTGATGTAGCTTGGAGGGGATAATCAGGGATTCACATCTGCTTACATCTGTGGTTTTATTCAGGTGCAACAGATGTACATATCTGAATCAAGCAAATCCAATGCTTACCATTTTTTCAGTGTGGTTCTACAAAATAATCTATATTTTTTTCTCTCTCTAATCGGTGTGTGTCCTGGGATACCCACTGTTGGGACCTAACATGCACCCGCTCCTCTGGAGCCATACACTCTGCCACAGGCATTAACCAGCCTGGCAGCACCAGGACACGCACTCGGAGTGAGAGGGCACCAGCCAGACAGAGAAAGAGAGAGAGCGAGAGATTGAGAGAGAAAGGGAAAGAGATGGAGAGGCAGAGAGAAGGGAAAACAGGCTAGAACCGGATTCAGCAACCTGGGAGATCCACACAGTCAGACAGACAGAGCCGAGAAGAGTGAAGGGAAGAGGAAGAGGGGAGAAGACTTATTGAAGAGGGAAATTTCAGCTTTATTTTTTTGGAAGAAAAGCATATTTCAATTTCTTTTAATGGAGTCATGTTCCTGCAGTAGCTCGGCTGGTAGTTTTTGATGCTGACCACATCAAGACTGTGTGTTCAGTTACCAGAGAGACAGGATCTCATTTAAAAACATTTCAAGGTGTGAAAATGACAGATTGCATAAAACAGCAAAGTTAGCATATAGGTAAACACACACACACACACACACACACACACACACACACACATATTGGCCATTAACTGGATGCTCAGTCTGATGGACTGTCAGCCCACTTCCCCTCCTCTGCTGCCCCCTCTCTTTCTCTTTCACGCTCCACACATTCTTACTCCAACCAAGGCATTTGTTCTGTCTGCAGCCCCCCTGCCCTACCAGCAAACTCCACACCCCACCTCCCAGAATGAGTTAAACTTCCCGTTTCTCTCCCTCCTCCCTTTTACCTCTCTCCTGCCTATGGCAGTGTGAAGTGAATATTTCATTATCGGAGATGGCCAGACTCGCGACTATTCATAGATCAGACTACTAATGGGGAATTCATCAGAGGGCCCTGCAAAAATATGGATGCATAATTAATGTATTATCACTTGTATTAATTATTTATGAGTCCCTCTCCACTGGAGGACGGACTCGTTGCCTTATCAGCCTGTCCACCAACAAGGGGGACCCGGTCGGAACTGGCCAGGATTGAAACTAGCCAGTTTTCACCTCTGAAAAGCATGTGATCCTTCAGAAAATTACTTTCTGTATCATATAATTATGGTCAGTATTGTGTTTTTTATACCAATACATGCAAAAGTTGGAACACTTTTTATCATTGTTGGACGTTGCTAATAGATAACAAACATAAATATGAAATAACATTTTTTGTACACATTTTATTTTCTGAGATTAACATGAAAACAAAAAACCTAAAATATTAAAGACCACGTTTTATGTTTTTTTTTAACCCATAATGTTAAATTGAGAAAATTGGCAGAAGTGTGTAGAAGATCAAGAAAACATTTTCACACAACTATCTGTAAAGATATGATGAGTAAACCTTGACTTTGTAAGAAGAAGATGTTTAGTCATTAGTCAGTACTACAATATTGCTAGTTGCCAGAATGGATCATCGGGAGAGCTCCCGGTGGTCCAGTAATGTTTTGTTACTGTGATCTGCCCTTGTATAAACAAACCCTGCTCCGGCCCTGCAAACAACAAGACATTAACAAGCTAGTAAGACACATTTTACCACAAATGACCAAATAACACATTCCCCTCATAAAAACTGCAAGAATCCACATAAACACTGAATGACAGGAACCATATTGCGGTGCTCCCAGGAATAAAAATGACTTGAGCACGATCAGTATAGGCACATGGGCTTCATGTGTTTTGTATACCACTGTGTCTTTAAATTCACAAGCATGCAATATGTGACTAAAGTGTATTTTTTACTGGAAGTGTGCCTTGTAAGACAGAATGTTAGTATGGAAAATGACACTTAATATGAAAACTACTCTGCCTAACTGTCTGGAGTATATGCCTGTACAAATATACAAGTGTGTTTGATTGTTAGGGTCTGTAGTCTTGTTATAATGATCATTATATTTGATCAATGATCATTAGATTTGACAAGTCCAACTCCTTTAATTCTGTAAATAATACTCTTATACTTTCCCCTGTACATTACCTCAATTAATATTTTATTTCCTGATAAGGCTCTCTTAGGATCACTCACACAATCCTCCTGTTTCCAAATGTCATGAGCTAACTGATTGCCATAGAGCTCTAGCTTTGATTTGTTGGACCACAGTGCATTGTTCCAAAACAACTCTGATTGATCTAAATCATTGTGTCTGAAGTACATCAATGTGCTGCTTTTTTAGCAGAGGAGATTTGTGTGGGGTGTAGGAACAGAAATGACTGTGGAGCAGTTTACTGCTTTATGTTCTCTGAGTAAATGTCGTTCCTGCTGCTTTCAGGTTATCCAGCAATTCCTTCAGAGTAACTGCTCCCTTCTCACCTTCCTTATTGTTAGTCTTAGAGATATTAGCATGCCACACCTGTTCAGGAACAACAAGTAGATCCGTGCCTTTTTCACTTGCATATAATCAAACAGGTAGGGTTAAGTTCTTTGCTATGGTTCGGTATCTTTTTCCCATTCGGGTGTTTAATAATATTGTTCCAGCGAGCTTTAGGAAGCTCTTTCACCGTGACTGTTACTTGTTGCATGAGAATTTTTGCAGCGTAAAAACATTTTTGTTCATATATTAATGCATCTTCATTTGTATCTATAAAATTCAAAAGACAAATACAAAAATTCAAAGAAAAATAAGTTATAATTTCCATTATTATTATTATTATTATTATTATTTACTGCACTGTGTCTTAGGTTTTTCACTGGGGCATACATTAGCAAAGTTAATTACTAAATGACTACTAAATTGTAATCATACCTTATCTTGAAATATAACTATAATGTCATTGATCATTCATCATACCCTTAGCTTGACCCAACGCTGTCTCACTGGGGAGACTGTAAAGTTGATGTAGTGGCCAGAGATTGGACACTGGGCTCCAGTCTTTTGTATTAGTGTCTCAAAACCCCGCAACCCTGCTGTCTCTGATCTTACCTCAGATGATTTTGCCTCCGATAAACTCATGTATCATTATGTCAAATAATGAGCCTAATGTGTACAGAAGCAAATAGAACAGCCTGTCTGCAGGACATCCTCTCTGTTTACAGTTTGTTTTGTTTTTTTTTGTTCTCCCCACGCTGCGCCATTGCCCCTGCTGCAGAGTAAATGGCTGTTGGCAGGCTAAGGCATGCCAGGTCACTGCAGATTTAAATTAAAACAGGGGGCGCTGTGTGAGTCTCTGAAGGGCCCCAGGTTCCTGCTGCTGTGTCTATTTATTTCCCTTTAAACTTGCTTGCTCTGCAGAGTGGAAGTGCTGCAGTGATGCGGTGACAAGACTAGGAACAGCCTGCTGTGTCTGGCTGACCCCATGTGGACACTCAAAGTATAACATATTTATGTACCTGGATTTTTTATATTTATTCTGAAATATACATCTTTATCAAAGCAATATCTATGTATTTATTCCAAAACATATGTCACTGTGCGTCATTCTTTAATTTTGTTTTTACAGCATTGCTAAAACTAATGGCCAATAGTAATCCATCACCCAAGCCTGTAAATGGTTATAGATGGTTTACCCCCAGTATTACTGCAGGCAGGAATGTCCTTCCGTTCCCTTGAACACTGCACTTGTACTACTGTTGAATTTCATTTTCATGCTCATTATCTTGGTTTTTACATATTACGTAATACTCTCATAATTTCTATTTTTAACTAATGTTATTTTACATTTTACATTTCATGCTCTCATAACGCATTCTCTTCCTTCTGTGTGTCAGTGTGTGAAGCCCTTTGGTCGATGGCAAATGCAGAGGGTGCTATATAAAGATATGACTGGTTTGAAATAGTGCATAACAGGCACTGTCTCAGCTCTCAGCATTCCCCAGAAAACCAGAGTGTTCTGCAGCAAATCTACGTGCTGCATCCTATTTAAAGTGTTGCTGCTATCAGATCAAAACCCAAAGGGAGACTGAAATGTGAGATTAATGGAGGTTAAAGTAACAAGATTCAGTGAAGAGTTATATAGGGATTTACTGTAATTATTCAGCAATTAGCTTTTATTGAGAGTGAGCAGCATGCCATCTTGAGTAGATTGTCTCTGAATATCATTGTAATGGGTGAAGGCTTCTAGCTCGTCCAAGGGTCCCACAGGATGGTCAACATGTAATGTTTTGGTGTTCTAACCACAACAGTGTTTTGTGATTCAGTAACCAGTTCAGAATGTCGTAATCAATAAATACTGGGTTAATCATGTTTAAACTGTGTCCAAAATGTATCAAAAATAAAATAAAAACAACAAAATCTTGCCCCATTGACTTCCATTGAAAGTTAGGAATGTTTTGTCCTTCTCGCATCTCATCTTTTTTCAGAAGACATTTTGTTCAGACAGCAACAATGTACTCAGGGGAGTTCAAGTGAAAACAACAAGCCACTGCTCCTTCATTTGCACACTGTCCGTTAAGAAAGACTCAGCATTTCCTGTGAGAAACTGTTCCAGGAGGGGAACACATATGTGACCACCTAAAAATACTATTTAGTAACTACTGTTAAGTTTAGTGCAGATAAATAACTCGAGGAGAATTCTCATCCACGTTTCCGTTGCTCTCATGAACTTTAATTCTGTTTGAAACATTCAATTTTTTATAAAATGTGGCAACAGGACAACAGCAATATTCTAAACCAACATTTAGAACAGCTACATTCAGTGATCAAATGATTTGTGGTAGGTCTACATTACCTGTATTACATTTAGCTTACGATACTAGACTTAAGACAGCCTGATGACAGACAGAAAACCTCAATATAAAACAGCTAACCTAGTGAACACTTCTCATGCAGGTTCATATCAATATCATATCAATCATCTATGCATGACAAACTCAAAACAAGGCCATTTCAGTACATTATATACTCTCTACAGACTCTCTACATGAATATACATCTCTATTATCTGGTGCATATCTATTGTTGGTCATCCGTGTCTTTTTCATACAGTTAAGGAAAGGCTTAAATATTGACAAACCCAACAAGTCTGCTGTGCAAATAATATGCTGTATTTCGTGTATTTTCCACATTTTCTGAGTGGGAAGCGTTTTATCAAAACAAAAATAAAAAAATATCCATCAACATGAAACACATAACCACAACATTGATTATAAAATGTGTTAAATGGAAACTAAAACTCTAATATCACATGCACCCACACATTTTAAATGCCAGTGCCATATTTTTGTGATAGCGTTACTAATGCACAATTGAGAGGCTGCTAAGACCACAAAGGAAAAGAAAGTGCGTGAGTGAGTGAGTATAGAGGAGGAGGGGGTCATGGCCTGACAGTTTTCCAGTGGAGCTCTATCAGACGCAGTAATGTTTCAGTTCAAGGTGCCAATGGCATGCAGTCACACAGCGCCCTCTGCTCGGCTCTCAGTACCAGGCTCTCCGTCTGAGGAGGGCACAAAACACAGGTTAGCAAACGTCCCACCAGGAACATTGAAAAAGCAATGTCAGATTTATATATAAAAAGTTAAGTGGCCCCTTAAATTCACATCACAGAACAGCACACAGAGTGAACAATGTGAAATTCTTTCTATGCATTTAACCCATTCACCAAGTGATGCAGTGAGCAGTCAGTGACGCAGCACCTGGGAAGCAATATGTAGGGACGGTGCCTCTGTTCAGAGTACCTTGGGCAGATCCGGATATTTAAAACCAAAATCTTCTAGGTTCTCCCCAAACACCAGACCATCGGTCACCTCAAGTGTACATCATTTTCGCATCGGCCCAATTTGTCTTTCCATGTTTTTGGCAATAGCTGTGCTGACGTCAGTGGAACTGGTCATAGTGGCAAATTATGTACACAACTGAAAACTCCATTACATCACTTGGTGGAATGAGCTGTGTAATGTGAACTGGTTTGGGGCAACAACTTTATCAACAAATTGTAAAAGAAAAACATATTCTAAATGGTTTATCTCGACTGTGAGTTTTTGCCAGTAATACACACTGCACAACACCCTATAAGAGGACACATGAGTAAGTACAAATAAGCGTGAATACAGTAATAGTAACAACATAATATATAGCTGTAATTGTGTAATAAAACATGAGAATGGTAAATCAAGTCTGCTTCCTGTAAATGTAATTTTTACACAAAATTTATTTATTTGTTTTTTTTCCATATTAGTTTTTTTTTTAAACCTCTGGCCCACCTGGGGCCATTTGTGTCCAATTCGTTTGATTTTTTAGCTGTGTTAATACATATGGAATTAAATCTCTAAGTGTCAAATTCAATTTTTTTGGCCAATTGACATTTTTCAATTTCTTGTTATTTTCATTGTTCATTAAATTTAGGTCAAAATGCTTAAACTCATCTCTTGAGAAATGTAGTTTTTAGTGTTTTCTATCAGATTAGGTCAATTATCCATTTTTGGCCAAGCAAGCAATTTTATAACATAATCTAATTGGGGATTTCCAATAGGGGAATATGATGTCTTACTACACCCCAACAGATCAAATGAATGACAAATTTCTGATATAGGTGTGACCTTAAGGATGTCAGATAATGGTGTTGTGTTTGTGCAGGAAAATACAATTTTGTGTTCTTGTTAATCAGTTACATATTTCAGTTTTGTTCAATTTTTGGCCTCAGCAGCACTAAGAAAATTGCCATTTTGAGACTCTTCACTAAGAAGTGTATTGTGCAAAGTGTATTGTGAAGGATTAACCCCAAAGGAATATATTTTGTACTTATGACAAGAACTGCTGTTAGTTACAAATTTGATGTAGTAAAAATAGGAAAAAACATATATAATTAAAAAAAAAATAGAATTATAGAAACACCCACCTTGCACCTATGTAGTAGTACAGACACAGACCATGTTTTATTATACACAATTTGTCATCCACTCACTATCGCATTCATCACCAGTGGGATTCTGATTCTGACCACATATTTTAGGAATCTAAATGTTTTGTACACAGCAGTGTTACTGATGAGCTAGTGGCATGGTAAAGTATTTGTGCTGTGGTAAGGGTGTATCAGGTGCTGTTTATCAGATTTGTCATGTCAGTTTATCAGACTTGTCAGTGTCAGTGACAAAGATTACTGATGAAAGGCTGCACAAACTATGCATGCCAACGGATGGGCTACAGCTGAGCAAGGTGGACCTCCAAGGTAGAGGTTTGCAATGACTCACCCGTGAGTCCAGATTGAAAGCTGTCTTTTTCAGATCCTGCAGTGCTCTCTGCATGAACTCAAATGCATGGCAGTCCACACAGGGCCGGCCTGGCAGAAGAGAATGGTGCAATTTACTTAACCTCTTCTGGAGAATAAAATCTAAACTTTTCGATTCACATTGACATTGAAGTGTGACACAGAAGTACCAAAAATCTGAAATCATTCTAAAATCTAGAACCATGTTAATATAAAATAATAAAAGTATATAATAAATATATATGTGTGTGTGTGTGTGTAAATTTAAATAGGTGTTTTACAGTTCATACATTATTTAATAACTCAGGTTATGAACCTTTTTTTCAAAAGCTAAAGAAAAAAATCTTATTTTAGTCTGAAACTACTTGAAACTCACACAGCATTTTTATTACTAAAACACTGCTATTAGCCTAACGCAGCTTCTAGTATAAATATGACTTTGCTTTATAAACGTGATCATAAAGTCATCAGTAATAAGGGTAATAAGAAAAGCTCTTACTCTCTGCAGGAATGACGGTGCCTGACTCCTGGTCAGCTGTGATCTGTCTGAAGCAGAGCAGCTGAACCGTGAGCAGCAGTAGCAGCAAAGCCTTCATACTGAAGATCAACGGCCTAGTGGCTCACAATATGGATGATGTGACTAATCCTAGGAGAAAAAAAAACAACAAAGCTCATTTTCTACACGGTATCAACCCATAGACTGAACCAGGGAATATTTTTTCTGCCTTAAATCAGCTTGTGTATGAAAGCACGGAAAGCGTGAGGCACAAGAAAGGCAGCTGCGCTGTCTTTATAATGCCTCTCGCTCTCAGAGCCATCACACACGAGCAGATTAAAAAAGGAAATACTCCCTTCTTCACATAAATAAATGCTCACCTGCAGACTCAGGTGACAACAGTAATGCCAGCCAAACCCTGCAAATTTGCTCCAGTTTCCTATTTCTCCCGTTTTCTGCCAAACATACAATGGTGTCCCACAAAATATATTTTATTCAGCCCCCTGAAAACACTCTCTGCTCTGATTGGCTCATGCAGATCACGTGGACTGTGGGTCAGTTATCACCAGCTTTTAGAATTAATTTAAGAAATGTTACAGTTTCGTTGAGTACAGTTTTGTTGGATATAATTTTCATCTCTCGCTGCTTTCAGTCAAAAAATTAAAGTTAAAATACATTTTTTTCATATTTTATTATTTAGTCTCGGTGTAGGATGCACAACAATGTAGAAAATTATATTTTTCCATATAAGTAAATATCACTCTATAATACTGCTCTAAATCAACAACTCTATAATATTGCTCTACACATAAAAAATTTAATGTTTTTAGACACAAAGGGGCAAAAAATTAGTGCACAATATTTAGAAAGGGTATGGCACTACAATGTACAAAAGTATTAATTTCTAGCGGATTGCTGAGTAATTTACAAATTTAAATTGTAACTAAACTGAGTCATTTAAACATTTTAATTTTGACTAGCCTGAGTAATTTACACATTTTAATTTCGACTAGCCCGACCCCATCTTTCTCCAACACCTTTGAGATTAACTAGAACGGAGAATTGCAAGCAAGGTCTTCTCGTCCAACTTCAGTGCCTGACCTCATAAATGCTCTACAGAATGAATGTGCACAAATACCCACAGAAACTACAAAATATTGGGGAAAGTTTTCCAAAAAGAGTGGAAGATGTTAATATATATATATATTAGGGCTGGGAATTTAACGCGTTAATTAGATTAATTAATCACATAAATATATAAAAGTATAAAAATAACGAGTTACGCTTTAATCATCCCGCTCAAAGTTTCAGTGCGGCCAGAGAGCGCAGTTCGGGCGAGTAAGCGTGTGAGATTTAGAAGAAAAAAACTCAAAAATGGCTTATAAAAAGTTGTCCCGTGATGTCTTGTGAATGTTTTTTTGCCGATTCTGACTCTGAAGCGGAATATTTGCCTTTTGGAAAAGAGGCTCGCGGGTCTCCCGGTTCAACATTGGAGAGCAGCTGCACGGCCATGCAAGGAGAGAGTGAACACGAAGCACAAACACATGTTTATTTAATGTGTTTGTGGAAGTGGTGAATATGGTCGTAGTTGGTCAATGTTTTTCAAACTGTCATATACTGTAACCTAATTCATGGGTTTGGTTCAGTCAGTGATAAAAATGTTATGGCATTTGTAACATATGTTAGTGGCTTGTATTCAATAATAAGTGCTAAAAAGCTGCTGATTGTAATTCTGTATGTATCTACGATTAAATGCGATTAATTAGATTAATTAATCATCGCTACACCATGTAATTAATTAGATTACAAATTTTAATCGCTCGA
>JBBKCR010163163.1:0-16235 GCA_037577295.1 Ladigesia roloffi | reverse complement strand
AACAGATTCACAGTGATCAGTTATGAAATGAAGAACAGATTCACAGTGATCAGTAATGAAATGATGAACAGATTCACAGGAATCAGTAATGAAATGATGAACAGATTCACAGGGATCAATAGACAAATGAAAAACAGATTCACAGTGATCAGTTATGAAATGAAGAACAGATTCACAGGGATCAGTAATGAAATGATGAATAGATTCACAGTGATCAGTAATGAAATGATGAATAGATTCACAGTGATCAGTAATGAAATGATGAACAGATTCACAGGGATCAATAGAGAAATGAAAAACAGATTCACAGTGATCAGTAATGAAATGATGAACAGATTCACCATGGTCAGTTATTAAATAGATTTATCCACTTTAAATCTGGTCTTCAATAATGAAATGAATAAGGTTTGTGCTGAATCATCCAGACCTTCGTTAAGTGGCACAAGAGGGAAAAGCTGTCCACCATCACTGCTCCGTTTGGTCCTCCTCTTCCTGGGCTTCCTTAGCATGGTCAACTACTGGACTAATCTCACCACACTCAATCCAGACCAGCTAATCCTTACTACTGCTCATTTATCTGAATCTCAAAGTCCTTGTACTTCCACTGGACCCCTCTACAGTAAAACGCTGATGAGTATTAATGTTCAGAGTTACGCTACATCTCACTGTCTACAGTCCCCTGTCCACCTAGCATCACACGCTAGCATTCCCGAAGCACTGTTGTTGAAAATCCTTGTCCTTTCTGATGTTACTAAGGATATCTGGTATTGTACTTAGCTGTGAGTTCTGCCAAACATACACACACACACACAGACACACACACTCGCCACCAAGAAACCTCCAGCAGGGCTCCCACAGGAAGCTCCAGTTTTGGACGCATGCTGCTCCCCCTTTGCTGCTTTTTAAAGCCCTGAAGCATTTTCAAAATCCTAAACACACAACTCTGACTTGAAATGGACAACAAGGGACCGAAACATCTGGGAGTCGTGGCAGCGAGGACTCCTCAGAGCCTCCGAAGCCTTCAGAAAAACCCTAATGATTTCCAGAAAGTAAAGTAAACAATCTGTATTTTCTGTTCCTTTATTTATTTATTTTTTAGCTCTTATTCTGAAGTTTCTTTTTAATATAAAGTAGCATGTTTGTATTTAAACTGCATGTCCTGTAATATTATTCCATTATTGAGGTTTTGATGGCAAAATTAGGGCACTTAAAGACATTTCTAAACAGATTTGTTTCCCCCTGTTGTCTCTATCCACGTAGCTAAGTGAGCTCTCCCACTGGTCAGGCCTTCAGGCACTGGACAGAAGACCTTTAGTGTCAAATTAACCACCAGCATGACCACTGGTATAATTAGGAAGAGGAATCATGTTCTGGAGGTTTTAGATACACCCACCAGTGGGTAAAGAGAAGCAGATCTGTGTCAAGATTCTTTCCTGAAGTAGATACTCTAGAAATGTAATGAATAGGTTCAAATAAATACAACTAGAAATGCCTCATATGTAGGAGTCCCGTACAGGTTACACTTACTGTAACCTGACATTACATGGACAGTGAGCCATTAACAATCGCAGCTGTAATTTATACTGTAATTAACTTGAATTTAATGCTTTCGTTCTACATTTAATGCACTTTTATCTTATATATACTTTGACGTATTCTGTTTTCATCTGTACCCTTGTTTTCCTTTAGATAAATTCCTGTGCTTGACTCTAAAAATAGAAAGTGGCACCTTGTCCCCGATGACCTCTCGGTGTAGATGACGCCACGGGTGCCGACGGACTCTGTAACCCCACTGCAGTGATTCCCTCGAGTCGCTTCCGAATATTTTTGACCGTGCTTGTTACATCATACTGTAACCTATTCCTTATTTATAGCCCTTTCTCTCTCTATGTCTCTCTTTCTCCCTCACTCTCTCTCTCTCTCTCTCTCTCTCTCTCACACACATACACACTCACATAAAATGAAGAAACACTCCAACACTGTAGTTTGACCTGACACATTAAAACCATGTAAGTCCATACTGTGTTTAATCAAACAGAAATGTGACATGATTAAAGGTCAATTTATTTTTTGTGAATTCTGAGCAGTCAGTGACAAAACACACAGGTGTGTGGGGGGGAGGGGGGTTGAAATAACCACATCACACACAAACAGTGGTGATCTTGCTCGAAGAAACATGATAAGCAAGATCTGGAGATCATTCCTCAATAGCTGAGGATGGATGGAGGTGCAGGCAGATGGAGCAACAGACACACAAATGTGACGTTTCGTTCCACAGAGACAGACACTCACTGCTTACCAACGTTCTGACTGACACTGTTCAGTCGGCTCACCAGCAGATCCTGCACACAGTCCGTCTCCATCTTCACCCACAGCATCGCCATCCTCCAGACAAACAGGGGGGAGGGGGGTGGAGAATGATTGAGAAAGAGAGAGATAGACAGCGAGAGAGGGATGGAGGGGAAGGTAAAGGAGAATAAGATGCAGCCAGATTTGTCCCAGTTTCACCGGCAATTCTGCATCACACAGCTGATCTACATGAGAAGGAATGAGGGAGGGAGGGAGGGATCGAGGGAGAAGAGAGAGAGAGAGAGAGTCTCACATGTCTGCGCATGTATGTTAAGTAATGGTCAACACAAGCATGAACTCAGTCCCTCTTGTTTTTGGCGACACCCTCAGGCGAGTTGCTGTTACTGCACTAAGCAAGTCCCTCTAGTAATTAGTCAAAGGACCTGAATTCCACTTTGCGAAGTATACTACGGCCTACGGTTTTTGTTATGTAGCCTTTAAGATTACTACTTAGGTCTTGTGATGATTGAACTTTGTGTTCCTGAACCGGAGATTCGCCATTTCGTCTCTCTGCTTGTATATGGTCGAATTGACAATAAAGTTCACATTGACTTTGACCTGATGTACCTCAAGTGTCATTGTTAAGAGCAACAAGTTTTATCTGAATAATTTCACATATAGGTGCGATTCACGATCAGTTAATAATAATGTAATAAAGTGTTGCTCGTGTGACACTCATTTAAACACGAGGGGCGGTGTTTCATTCTCGTTCTCTCACCTCCGAAAAGCACCGTCGTCTGGCTCTTCCATCCCTACACACAAGAAAAAGACTGGTCACATTCTGTTTCCCAGTTCAGACTGGACTTATTTATGGTTCCTCGCTGGTGGAACTAGCTGCTAGCCAGAGAGGCAGAATCCCTCTTTATATTCAAAAACCTCCTGAAGACAGATCTGTTCAGAGTGAACTATCTTCTGGCACTCCCCTTACATAAAGATTTAGTACTCAGAACTCTCCTCTGATTCTCACATTATTCTGAGACTTGTATGTTTATAAGTCACTTTAGATTAAAGCATCTGTCAAATCAATGTAATGTAATATACTTCTACTACAATTAATAAGAATAGTTATTGTTATTATTTGATAGTAACAATTCAGACATGTATTATTATTATTGATGCTGATATTAAAGGTATAATAATAATAATAATAAGAAGAAGAAGAAGAAGAAAAATAAATAAATAAACAAATAATAACAGCAACAACAACGACGATAATAATAATAATAATAATAATATATATTTTTATTAGTAGTAGTAGTAGTACTAGCAGTAGTATTTTTGTTATTATTATCCTCTTTTTATTGTCCATCTTCTATTGCACTATTTCAGTCTCCTTTTATTGATTGTATTCTTTAATTTTCCTTTAGCCTACTTACTTATTTATTCTGTTTTATTTTTATTCTATTCCTATAAAAGAAAACTCAGTGATATTTTGCATTTGATAATATACTATTTAATTAAGTTGTACTTGACTTGAACCTTAGTTTATTTCAAGAAAACGTAAATAATGAATTCCTCATTATTAAAGGCAAAAAGATCTGTATAATTTCACCTTAAGATGTGATTCACTATCTATAAATAATAAGACTAATTCAACAGAATTTCAACAGAAGTGTTGCACATGGCACACCCATTCAAACACGAAGGGCCGTGTTTCCTTGTTGCCATGGTGACGGTCAGCGTTCTGCCTACATTTCCCATAGTGCTCTGGCGCCGAGACTCGCGGGCTTCCTGTCGTTATGGCGGTTTGTTTGTTTGGAGCTGCGGAGAGAAAGTTTAAACCTCCATACCTCGGATAGCTTTAAATACCCCAGCAGCACGAACACAGGTAAGACAGCACAGTAAACATATCAATATTCTTGTTTAGTTAACATAATACGCACCAACATAGATTAATGCACTTGAACTGCACTATGTGGACAAAAATATCGGGACACCCAACTTAATTGTTGAAATCAGCCAGCCCTATACTTCCATTCAAATGCAATCTTAATGCTCCAGCACACCAAGACATTTTGGACAACGACATGCATTCGACTTTGTGGACCCAGTTTGGGGGAAATCTTTTCCAGCATGACTGTCCCAGCACAAAGCGAGCTCCATAAAGACATGGCTGGAGGAGTTCAGTGTGAAAGAACTTGACTGACCCCCTCAGATCCCTGATCTCAACCCAATCCAGCACTTTTGGGATTAACTGGAACGGAGACTTCTCGTCCAAAATCAGTGTCTGACCTCATAAATGCTTTACAGAATCAAAGGGCACAAATGGGAACAGAAACTTCAAAATCTTTTGGAAAGCCTTCCAAGAAGAGTAGAAGCTGTTGTAGCTTCAAAACGGGTATACAAGTGTTAAACATGGCAAGCTCGCTCAGTCACTCAGTTAGTAAGTCAGTCAACCTTTGTTTAAACTATGAGTGGGTTGACTTATTTACAGAGCAGCTTTTTGCAGAAATAACCAGAGAGTTAAGTATAAATAAGCAACAATTTGACATGCACGATATGGACGTCACACTATTGCGATTTTACTGCTACATATTGTGTTTTCTTTAAAAACCATTCTGGAATAAAAAATGCTTGAAATCTGTATTGTTTTAAATGGTGTGTTTAGTCCAATAGAGTCATTATGAGAAAGTTAAGGAAACCCTTTTGAAGTCCCACTGGTGGTCAATTTGCATTTTTACAGCAGCAAAGTGGATGGAAAAAGAGTAGAAGTGGCAAAACCAGTTGAATAATAGCTGTGAAACACAAATGTATTGTATAAAATATATCTTTATATTTATTTGTCCTGCCATTTGATGGTGTTGTATTCCAAGAATGTTTCGTAAGAATCATAATACATTCCTATGTGACCATTTTGCTAGCATTGACTATACGGCCTTCTTTTTCTGTATTGTTACCATTTATGAACTGTTTAGGCCAGTGGGTATTTTCATACAGTAGTGTGCAAATGTCAAAAAGAGTCTTTGTGTCAAGAAATACTCATCAGCAGCTCCTGATTTAATTTAATGAAGGACTGATTGAGCTGAACCAGGTATTTGAGGTATTTTATTAGAAATAAGGTCTAATACAGGGCTTGCATGATGAGGTCTGGAAATACACAGACATATGGACAATCACTACTGTATTTATATTATTATGTGTCCTGATATTAGCTTTTAAAAAACATACAGCTCAGCATGAGGCGTTTTAAACATAATTCTCTCATGACTTCTCATGACATTGTACCTTTTATCGTTCTAGAAAAATGATATGGGGGCTTAAATAAATGTAATAGCTTGGCATGTGTAATGTGTAGCAGTAGAATTGCAATTTTGGCATTCTGTTGATTTTGTTCAGCCCTAATCATAATTGACTAATTGTATTCAATAACCATTGTGACTCTGATCTAAACCTTTGCCCCACAGCCATGTCGTCTCCAGCTGGCCCAACGCCGCCCCAGTCTGGCTTCCTGTCCCGCTGGATCCCGGGCAGCTCTCGGGCCGGGGTCTTCCTGAACGACTCTCCTGGAGAGATCAGCTCTGTCCGGAGCAGCTGCTCCACCGTGGCTCAGGGGGTCTCGCTGGACGACTCTTTCTGCTCCCAGTTCGCCCCCCTGCCTGTGTCCTGCAGCAGCAGCAGTTTGGACTCTGTCCTGCCGGGAGCATCCCCAGCCGCCCCAGTGGCTGAACCATCCAGCAGAGAGATGGAGAGTGTCCACGACATCTTGAAGAAAGCACAAGGGCTTCCACTGATTGCCAAGCTTGAACAGGTAAGTACAAGAACAGAAAATGTCGGTCCTTTTGAAGTAGTTGCGGAATTTAGCGCCTTTTCTCCTCCTAAAGTTTTTAAAATATTGTCATGGACCGATTTTGAAACGTACAATTTGTTCAACAGGATTAGGAGTATTAGATTTTTGTCTTTGAGACGCCACTGTAATGTGTGAATTGGCCTGTCACGATAAAGAATAAATCAATTAATTGCACGATTATTAAAATGAGGTCAATAATTTTCCGACCGTGATAAATTTCATTTACACGCTTGTTTGCTTTCCTCGTGTTTTCTCTATCAAAAACTCTATTGACACGGATTTCACTGTGGTGCCTTGGTCTCTACTGCCCACTCTTGTTGCCTTAGGTTAATGACGCATGAACTCTCCTGTACGTTAGCTAGCTGCATGGTGAGCATTTGCTAATGTTAGTTGAGAATTGGAGATGGAACTGGTGTCAAAGCTGAACACGACTGCTTCAGTGTGGGAGCATTTTAGATTTAAACCGAATGGACAAGGTGAACCACTGTGCTAGCCAGTATGTCGCATTTGTGCTAAAACAGTAGCAAGAGCAGGGATGAACAAACTGAATCTAAGCCCTGTGGGACAAGTGCAGCCTGTTGGTCTTTTTAATCCGACCCGACAGTGACCGGTGTGTGGGTCTCAGGCCGTAAACTCACGGTGCGGTGCCGGCAGGACAGAGCACGCAGAATTATGTTTCTCAGATTAGGTACGCATTTAAGCTGTATATACATCTTACACCACTGCTACTCCTGAGAGATCCTGCCTTAAGCCACACAAAGTCAAGGTATGCTGACTGTCTTACAATGTATTCCAGTCCCACGGTTATATGTTCTTTCGGAGTTAATGTTAATGTATCTTTGAAAGTACGCATTTGCATTATTATGCCATTATCATTTCTTCAGTTGAAAACGGACACAATGAAAATTATCGTTTATCACAATAATTTCTGGGACAAATTATCATCTAGCAAAATTAGTTATCGTTACAGACCTATGCATGAAGAGTGTGAGCAGATATTGTAAAAATTGTTAAGCAGAGAGATTGTCTCTGATATTACAGCTATGGCATCTGGAAAGCAACCAAACGCAGAGCAATAAATCTGTCTTGCGAAACTACACTCACAGCAAACTTAAACAGTTCAAGACGCTAAAGCTCAGGTCAGGAATAATAATCAGTAAAAGGGATGCAGCTAAATGTGCTTCGTAATGACCTGCAGATTCCCTGTTTATTAGGGCTGTACTCGAATATTCGAATATTCGTTCGGAATATATATATATATATATGTTTTTTTCCCGTGTGTGTTAGTGTGTGTGTTAGTGTGCCTCCTGTGAAAGCTATGTTTTTTACTGTGAAGAAATTGTTTATTTTGCATGTGGCTGCAAGTGTTTACAGCTGGCTGGTGGTGGAAAAATGCATCCGAGTTGGTTTTGAGACGTTTTTGCGAGTTCTGAGCGAGATACTCTGCTGAGGAGCTTGCCGGTCGGCCGGGTCTCACAGCAGATTCAAAACGGGCCATGTGGCTATTGAGGCAGAAAAAGAAAAGCTGTGTTTAGCGGTTTGTTTATAATTCTACTTAGAAAATAGGGATTCCTGAATCCAAGATGGCGCATACAAGATAAGAATACATTCAGCCCCCTCCCACTGAAGCCTCGAGTATTCCATGTTTTTCACTACCGAATACTCGAAGCTTAATAAATGCCATTCGGACCAGCCCTACTGTTTATTATTCAAATTACAAAGGAATCGGGAATCTTTATCTTAATTTTTATCTGAATTTTTCATTTATGTAACGGTGATGTAATTTCGAGATACAAGCCATTTTATTTAGGATCACTCAGTTACTAGTAATATTAATTAAGTTAAACATTTGAAGTTGCAGAGCTCTATTGAAGTTTCTTATGCTTTGATACACTGATATATTTACTACAGACTTGTTCATACAGGGTGTAAGGTTGTGACCCTGTTGATGCCATAGGCCTGTGTAAATAATGACTCAAGTGTCCATTCTCAGGAAATTGGCCTAAATTTACCAATGTGGCTTTCTTACTTTCTGAGTTCAGCATTGAATGAGTTTTGCCCAGCCTTATCAGGTGTGTCTTATTGTCTTAATGTTGATAACATTAGTGACTTGTGAGATGAACTATACTGCTTTTCATTTAAAAAGAAAGGTGCAGTTATGGTGTTCAAAGATGGTGCTCATAACGTTCAGGCTAGGGATGTGACTTTTTGGCAAAAACACTATTCGAACATCGAGGAGAACTATTCGAAAATGTTTCGAAAATCGACCCCCCACCCGCACGCATGTGCGCATGCGCCCAAACCCATGACAACAGAGAGAGTGAAAGTTATTTTTCACAAACTGTTTAATCACATGACACACACTGTTCCAAATCACAGTACAGCAAATGAACAAGAGCAACTCACCTATTAAACTATATTCTAGACTATTTAAATAAAAAAAAATGCGTCATTAACCACATTTAGAACTGCCGATCCAATAAGGCTAAATCCGTTGAAAAGGCCTGAAGTCACTCCTGCAGGGTGCTTCGCTCTCAGATGACTGTGCTTGGTAGTGGTTGATCTGTGGTTCGCCAGCCTTATATGACACAGTTTGCATTTGCACTGAGCCTCATTGCCATGTAACGTAAACGAGTTCCATACAGAACTTTTTACTAGCCTCAGGTCTCAGCATTATTCACACCGCACGGTAAAATTCTGTTTTCTTCTTCTAGAGTCGCCTATGGGGGAACTTTAGTGTTAGCGCCCCCCTCAGGCTGAATTAATGTGTTACATGATGTATTGGTGAGGAAACGTCCTCATTTCTGTTCCGAGTTCCTTAAATGAGATAACGGTATTCGAAATAAATATTCGATATTCGAACGTATATTGAATATTCGAGTATTCGAAAATCATGTCTCATCCCAAATTCAGGCATGAGCAGACTGCATGTAACAGTAGCCCCTTTTACTTGGATCTATTTTAATCAGCTGAATTATAGAAACCGATTAAAATTGTCCCGTGTAAACGGTTCAAGTTATCGGGTTCCACTAAATCCGTTTAAATTTTTAATCTGATTAAAAGAGCTGGTTTAGACCTTTCTTTTAAATCCGACTGACCAAGGAAACGACTCATGTAAACAGGCAAACTGATTATTAGAACACAGCGTGAGCTCACAGCAGTTAGCTACTATCTACTATCTGAGACTTGGTTCCTCCCGAGGTTCCTTCCTCCACCTGAGGGAGTTTTTCCTCGCCTCTGTCGCCTTCGGCTCCCTAACTAGGGGACCTGGGCTCTGTAAAGCTGCTTTGTGACAACCTGGTTGTAAAAAGCGCTATAGAAATAAAATGGAATTTAATTGAATCTAGTAGTTTTACACCAGCTGAGTGTGTTTATCTCAGGCACAGCAAAAAACTAGTCAGTTGCTGAAACTACATTTTTAATGGATACAGTATCCTGGTGAGATTGGATAGGTGTAAAATCAGAAACTGAAACACCAGCACTGTCCAGAATCACCACACGCTGTAAGCACGATATGAAATCCTGCTGCACGGTAACATGTGTTACAACCTGACTGTATAAACTGGCTCTGTCTAAAGCTCTATCTAAGCTCTTCTCATTTAAATAAAATATATTTTTCTGACTATGGAGCCGGGGTTAGCGCTGTTGCCTCACAGCAAGAAGGTCCTGTGTTCGACTCCCAGGTCGGGTGCAGGGTCTTTCTGTGTGGAGTTTGCATGTTCTCCTCGTGACAGTGTGGGTTTCCTCCGGGAACTCCGGTTTCCTCCCACAGCCAAAGACATTGGGGATAGGTTAATTGAACACACTAAATTGCCCCTAGGTGTGTCTGTGAGTGTGAATGTGTATGAGTATGTGGCCCTGTGACATGCTGGCGACTGTCCAGGGTGTACCCCGCCTTCATCCGTAGTAACTGGGATAGGCTCCATTCCCAGTCCCCCCCCAACCCGAGTGTGGGATAAAGGAGTAAAAAATGGATGGAGGGATATTTTTCTGACTATGTATATTATTTGGCTATTTCTCATCATCAGTGTTATACACTGAATATAAAACTTAAAAGGAGCATTTTTCGACAAAGAAGCACGCGCCCATATAATAATGCTTCTGAAACGCGGCGAGATAAAAAAGGAGAAAAGAAGCCTCAAAGATTCAGACGTAGCATTTTCTCTTTTTATGTTCGAGAAATGTAGCCCAGGTCCACTACAGCACTTGGCAAAATAATGTACGATTGGATTAAATGACTGGAACATGTAAATGTGGATAATTTATTTGTCGCTGATGTAAACAATTTGTTTGGGTTCTTTTAAATTATGTCGGATTGAAAGAAGGTTTCCTTGTAAAAACGCTATTGAAATGTTTTTTCCAGCTGAAGCAGCTGCAGCAGCGCATGCAGGAGCAGCTGAAGGCCCATCAGATGGAGCAACTGCAGAACCTGCAGAGTGAGCAGCAGATGTTTCTGGGGATGGTACAGGCTGGCAGAGGTAACAAGCTTTTTTGTGCACTTCCCTTTAACACAAGCGTTGGATGATGATCTTATTTCAAAACGGATGATGAGCAAAGTTCCTATTAAAAACATGTAAAAACAAAAAGTCCACAAAAGCCTTGAGCTTTGTAGGCTGAATGGAGTTGTTTTTATTTGTAATAACTCCTGAAGGGCAATAAGAATTGTCCACTTTTTTTTTTTTTTTTTAGATTAATCTGACATCAAGGTGAATGTTCTCAGGTGAATAACACAGCGGGGATGCAGGGGTGGTGGGGTGGCTCAGTGTGTAACATACTTGCCTCTGGACCCAGAGGTCATGGGTGTGAATACTATCCTCAGGATACCACCACTGGGTTCCTGAGCAAGACCCCCAAAGCTGCTCTGGGGAGACTGCCCCCTGCAGCTACACGCGCCTGCTAAAATGCCGTGTAAATGTTAGAATGTTTCGATGCTTTTTTCATTGTGAGCCTTTGTACTTTTTAGCAGAGAACAGCCCTGACAAAATGTCGGACATTCTGCAGCCACTCCTGACCGCATCTACACTCTCCAACGCACCGCTCCGTAATCTGTGTGACCAGCAACAAGCGGCCAGGACATATGGTTAGTCACTGAACAATTGTTATATTAGAGAATAGAGTGGGCAACACGGCAAAGAAATCTATGAAAAATGACTTTTTTAATATTGTGATTTAGAATAAATTAAAACTGTGTGTGTATCTATAGATGTATATTTAAATGTGTCTGTATATGTGTGCATGTGTAAAAATGTGTATAATATGTACATATATACATGCACACGTACATGTGCATACATTTTATATGTATTTATAACTTTTCTTTTTACAGCAGAATCAGTTATGTGGGACTTTGAGGCAAGTTTGGAGCCGTCACGTTCTGGACATGATGCTGATGATGTTAATCATGACTCGCAGCATTCTGAGACTGAAGATCAAAATATACACACACAAAACATCGAGTCGGAGCCTCCCGACAGGTATGTGTTTTCAATGTTTTACAAATATTATATTTCTGTGTACTTTTGTGACATGATATTTTTGATTATAGACCTATTAGATCAGCTGTCAGTGGAAAGACATTTGAAGAGATGCTGGAAGAACAGCTGAAGCTGGAGAATGAGAAGCTAAACAAGGTGAGGTCAAACCCCCATGTTTTCAAACGGTTATTCAGTTCTCAGGGCTGCTTGCTTTAAGTATGAGGTACAAAATTAACAACATTTATATCCTGTCCCAAAATCCCCAGTGTTTTACCATGGAAAATAGCATACACAGACATATCAGCGATAACTACTATTGATTCGCCAAATTTTGCAATAAGGTCTGTGGTATGAAATTGTGTGTGTGTTTACGCGTTAATATTTTTAACACAATTCACGCTTTACGTCCTCTTCCCGTTCAAAGATTCCAATAAACAGCAGGAGCAGCGAGAACCAGATCACTGCTGCGTGAGCAGCCAAAGACCGCAGTTCAGTTCAGAGCGTGTGAGATTTGGACGAAAAAAAAATGGCTAATAAGTTTTCCATGATGTCTTGTGAATGTTTTTTGCTGATTGTGACTCTGAAGTGGGAATATTTGCCTTTTGGAAAAGTCGAAGGAGAGATTGAACAGGAAGCACAAACACGTTTATTTAAACACTGCCCATCGGGAAAGTGTGTGGAAGTGGTGAACCTGCTCGTAGTGTCTGTAGGAGAGCTGTTGGTCGAGCTAGAGGAAGCAGGAGGGAACATTGAGCTGGAAGTAGCCGCATTAGCTTTCTCCATCTAGACCTCCAGAGGGGCGGAGTCTCAGCGCTGTGGGCAGAGTGTGTGAGAGAGAGCTGGGAGACGTAGTTTATCAAAACTTATTGTCATATACTTGAACCTAATTCATAGGTTTGGTTCAGTCAGTGATAAAAATGTCATGACCATTGTAGCCTAAGTTATAGGCTTGTATTCAATAATAAATGGTAAAAAAATGCTTCTTCTAAGTCTGTATGTATGTGCAATTAAATGCATGTAATTAATTAGATTTAAAAAATTTTATCGCATGACCACTAATATATCAGCATATTGTGCATGGGTGTCTTGGCTTTAGGTGATAGTTAATGCATCTGCACATTTACTTCAGTAAGAGTATGTACATTTAAACATTCCTGCATACTGGATACGCTTTGGACGGGTCAGGGCTAGAAGTCGATTGTTTCCAGCAAAATAAGCTGACTGCAGAATTTCAGGTCACCCATTGGCTTGTTTTTGCACTCTTCCCTGCAGGCTGCTCCTGCTGAAGCAGTGAAAGCGAAAAGGCCATTTCTGCGGCGAGGTGAAGGCTTGTCCAGATTCACAGGAGGGAAAGCCGGTGGACCTTCCAGAGAAAGAACTGCTCATTCAAGCACAAAACCCACACCTTGCCCAGACCCTCCGATCTTAAAAAGCCAAGCCATTAGAGCCCACCACCAGAGTTCAGAGACGAAAAAGCCTTCTGCTAAACCTGCAAGCTCAGCGAGCGTGGTGATCCAGCGGAAGACTGTGGTTCTGAACAAGGAGAACTTTCCTCAGAGACCGGCTTCACAGCCAGCAGCCAAGGCAGCCACTACGGCTCAGGTCCTCGGAGCTCACCAGGGCCAGAACGTGAACTCTGGAGCTGCTCAACGTCTCAGCCAGAGTGAGAAGAAGCGTGACCCTCAACAGAAGGACATCTGTGATGCCAGGGTTGATGTCAGCAGTGGGAAACCAGGATACGGTATGGACTTGGTGGATCCAAGCACTTGTGCTGCAGAGAATTCGTTTGAGGTGTGGCTTTCAGAGCGAGGTGAGCGCTGGGAAAAAGCGCAGCGGCGAGAATGTGTGGAGCTCGGTGAGTTTGAGCTGTTGGAGAGAGCGGCAGATGAGCTGTCGTTCTCCAGCAACTCCTCCTTCATCCGCACGCTCTTCCAGAGGGATTCCAGACGTCTGTCCTCCACGCCGGTCAAGTCACCTCAACAGCCAACATTGATGCCTGGTCGTCAAGACAAAGCTGCAGGTCCAGTGCAGCCAATAGGCAACAAGGTTCAGCCGAGCCTACCAGGACTTCAAGAGAACATGCCTGTGAGCGCGAAGCAGAACGTAGCGGTTAGCGGCTGCTCAGAGGATGAGGATGAAATGGGTGAAGCAGATTCAGATGCTTCTCTAAGTAGCAGCGTGGAGTTCCACCAAACTGCATTCGGACCAAATCAGCTTTTCAGTCACTGCTTCCCAGTTCTTCAAATTCCTCCCTACAACAAACACTCTTACCAGGACAGAGATGGAGCTGCAAGTCCAGAGGAGGGAGAGGAGAACAACGGAGATTGTACCCTAGTGGACATCAAAGCTCACGTAGAGTTTGATGATGACGACACTTGGAATGACTCTGAGGATTTTTCCACAAATACAGACAATCAAGCAGGTAGAGCACTGAAAAGGAAGGTTGCCTTCTCCAAGGGGGCGGAGCCTGCTGCTTCCTCCCTCGGCTCATTAGGCCATGAGCCAGAGCCCCCGCCCACATGCCAGTTGGTTGCCAAGCTGTTCCCAGCTCTGAAGCCAAAACCCTTCCCTCCTCCACGTGTGGTGCAGAATCCAGAACAGATGCACAACGAACAAGGAGCAGGTGATATTTACAGACATTACAAGGAATGATTGACCAAATGTAGCTTTTGAGATGGTTATGAATGTTACCTAATGCATGAGATATTATTATTTTTATTTCAAAACATTTTAAAATCCATTCTTTGTGGGCGTTTAGACAAAACTGAGTAATTTGAGTAATTGCCATTATTTATATTACATGTAAAACCATAGAAGAAAATTTTATGGTGGTTTTATGGAGTAAACAAAATAAGCATATTTGTGGTTGGAATAAAAATTCTTCATATTTACCCCGGTGTAGATTTAAGAAATTGGGATACTGCGGTGTTCATGTTTAAACAAATTCAAGCATTTAGAACATTAGATCCAAGAATGGATATTTTTAATTAGTGTAATAAGATTAATGATGTTCATGCTTTCCGTTTATCCATAAACGTGATGTAATCCAGCCCAGTCACGGTTACTCCGAGAGCGCCTGGTGGAGCTGGAGACCGAGATTGAACGATTCAAGACTGAAAATGCAGCTCTGGGCCGCCTCAAAAAGGAAAACGAGGGAATGCGAGAAAACCTACGGTATATAATTTATATATATTCTATATAAAAATAGTTGATCCCGTTTTGTAAAAGACCTAAAAATTTTTCATTACAGGCATTGTAGTTGAACAGCGCAAACATGTCCAATTGTTTTGCAATGAAGACACAAGGCTAAAGCAGCTAACGGAAGCTTATAGCTCACACCTTAAACTTCAGCAGGGTGCTACCACTGTTTTTACATATGCAGCAGACTATGCAACATACATAAGCTAGTCTGTTGGGCTTCAGATGCCGTCTGCGGGAACTAGGTTAGCTGTACAGTTTGCATGAGGCAAGCATTGTGTTGCAAGCTTTCCAAAACATGTATTGGCAGACATTTAGGCTATGGAGGTATTCATATTGTTGTAAATTTCATCTCTGTTTAAATTTGTCTCTTGTAGAAAGGAGAGGGCTGAGTTCCAACAAAAGATGGCAGATGAACTTGCCAAGTGGGAAGAGGTTAAACGCGAAGAAGGCCGCAAGCTGCAGCGAGACAAAAAGCTGTTTGAGAAACATGCGGCAGCCGCCCGGGCCAGACCTGACAAACAAGAACGAGATGAGATACAGGTTTCCTATTAATACCTCTACCGTTTAGAATATACACTATATGGACAAAAATATCAGGACGTCTAAACTTTACAGGGACTTTAACGAAACTGCATACATACACACAGACTTTTGGATTGAGTGTGAAAAAAAGCTTATGGAAACCTGTTCATTTGCTCTGAATAGGAGGATATTAAGTGCCAGTTTATGCAACTTTGTTAAAATGTAGCCACTACTTTTGTGAAGGCACCAGTGGGAAAATTGATATGAGTGTTTGAATGCATTCAGCCAGGAGAGCATTAGTGACAAATAATGATTAATAACAGAATTCCAACTTGTCTTAAAGTTACTGGATGGAACTCCATTACAGGACAGTTCCACTCCACAGAACTTTAGGTGGTGTTTAGCCTTGGGCATGGTGACTTCAGGGTCATGTGCGGCTTCTCCACAGCTTTTGTAAGTGAATTGTACTGCCTGTGTGTTCACAAGTAGTGTTTGTGTATGTAGTGGTTGTGTTTTCTCTCAGTCTCTAAGGCAGCAACTGAAAACTACACAAGAAGATTTGAGAAAACGTGAGGCTCGCTGGACCAGCACCCATCACCGCCTCCGGCAACAGCTAGACACACTCAGCGCAGAGAACGCTGCACTCCGCGACCAGGTCCGCATGCTGGAAAAACTTCGCCTGACTACTTGGAAAAATGCTGAGGCTGAGAGAGAGAAAGGGAAAGAAAGGAGTGTCACAGCCCCAAAGAGGGCAACGTCCAAGGTACAGAAAACGACCACATTAAAGGGATAGTTCACCCCAAAATGAAATATGATGTTTATTAACAAGTCGAAGGTGACTTTGTTTCCTCAGCAGAACACAAACGCAGATTATTAGCTTTAGCCGTAGCAGTCTGGTAGTC
>JBBKCR010163155.1:0-16235 GCA_037577295.1 Ladigesia roloffi | reverse complement strand
ACACACACACACACACACACACACACACACACACACACACACACACACACACACACACACCATGATTGGCTCCAGCCTTGATTTCCCAGTACACTGCAAAAAAGCAAGGATCTTGACAAAAATGTTCCACCGACCTGTGATCTCATGCATCTAAATTCAGCCTTAAAATAAACCTTAATAAACACTTATCCATGATTCTGTTAGTATGCATTTATGTGCAGAATTGCTTAGTTCTTTCATCAAATACAATATGACAAACAGAGTAAACCACTCACACATCTATCAGTTCATTCTCTTCTGTATTTTGTGGAAATAAATGTATAATTAAGGTTATTTAAAAGAAAATCTAGTTCTAGGCTGCTCATCGGGAGTCTGAGACAGTCTCTTGTAGAAGTAAATGGGTCATCAGTGATAAAAAATAACTTTTAGAAGTGGTTTCATGGCTGCTAACCTCTGCACACAAATGCACGGTTCAAAGAATGTTAGCAGACTACATTGTGAGAATTCAGGTGAGATGTGAAGCGATTTTTCCTTATACAACCAAGTATGGGTGCACTGAGCATACATCTATGCACAAAATCTGTGTGCACAAAATGAAGGACACTTGTCTGGTTTTATACTTTTGCGTTTTGGTTCCTGTGCATATTCAAGGTCTTCACTTCATTCTTTGAAAGCATGACAATCTGTTGCTTGGCAACTCTCCTACTCAAATGCTCAGACAGTACAAGATGGAAGGTGATCATGAGATGCACCTCCTTATGGTTCTCTCTGCTTTCTCTTGCTATTTAAATGCATGTCTCAGTCAAGCTGTATTTTAATCTTGTTTACTGTAATATTTTGGAAGTCATGATAAAGTAATAAAAAAAACATAAAAAATATTGAGAGACATTTGCTATAGACAATGCTATTGTTTTATTTTTATATCACCATATTGCTCATCATTCTGTTAATTAGAGACACCTACAGTTTACCTAGACTCACTACCCACTTCAGGAGCTCTACCTACCTTTTAGGGTTTTTGTATACATGCTCCTGACCACCAGAATTTAATGGCCACCCTCTAGCCAACCCACTATTGGACAGTTGGACCCTAGTACCACTGCTAAAATACCAGTAGGGTAATGGGTTTTTTTAAGCAAAATATTGTTCCTGACATGTTATAGAGTATGCTCGTTTGTCAGGCACAGCAAGAGTTTTAGACACATTGGTGTTACTAATAGTTTGATAAAAGCCCACCACAAAAATTCCAGAGTCTGAGGTTAGAAACTGACCATTAATGAAGGGCTAGACCATAACAAGCACAATCTGTGAATGGGAAAAGGTCTCTAAAGGCACACCACTAATGTGGACCCATGGGTGCTTGCAATTATGTGGCCAGTGAGTGCACAGTTAATACCAAATATGCCACATGGGACACAACAATGAAGCTTGACTATGTTAATCAGCCTAGTCAGCAGTGGAGCAACGTCAGACTTCATTATCATAGCACTCAGTATGTGGTGTTTGCTAGAGCAGGAGTCTCCTAACAACAGCATAAGAAATTTAAGGATAAGCAAGTATGACCAGGTCAACGGCCAAAATCGTGTGTCTATATGTGAGTGCCAGAGTACATATGCCACGTTTGTATGCATTTGGTATTCAACCACATGTGCCCATGTATGTGTGTGAATGCATGAAAATATAAGACATTTTAAAGGATAAAAGCAATGATTTGGTTAGCAGAGCAAACACCTCATTCCCTTCTCCCTCACTGCTTGTGTTGCTATACATGATAATCCTTTTTTCCACCATAGCCAATCAGGTTATCTTTAGAATTTGATGCAGATCTCATTCCCTTCAAACTGATTCATGGTTTAATAAAACAAACCAAAAAAAATCATTAAGCATAAACAGTCATTGCTTTAATACAACATACATGCCCCACTAAATTCCATTTGATTGGAATTTAGTAGTGCAATTGAAAGCATCATGTTTATCTGTATTTGCAGTTTGAGTTGCTCTTCTTTATTTGTTTGTTTAAGTTTCCATAAAAATCATTCTTTGTCTAAAGTTGAGGTGGTTTATGTACGGTGTTGGCCCTTCTTATTTGTACCCTCCAAATTCACGTCTGTAACCAATATGACCACTAACATTTCCATAATTGTATATTTTCCCTTGCCAGGCTTTGCAATTATGGCCATTACTGATCAAATGACAGTGTGATTTACCTTACGAACAATAGTGAAATGATAATGAATGAAATGGAGAAAAATAGAAGGTTTGTAGAATGAAGAACAGGGACAGAGGTGAAGAGACATATGTAAAAGTTTGATGCAAGTCAGGACATATGGGCAGGGTTTTTTTTTAGCTGAAAAGTTTTGCTGGATGCTCAGAGGACTTGGCCCTGGGGAGAGCTCTGCAGAGGAGGAACTGCTGCCCTAACCCCTGAGCTCCCTCTGGAGTTTTTTGTTTATTACGTGGGTGGTGTGGCCATCTGCTGAAAACAAAATGGCGGGGGATGGGCTCCCTCAGCTGCTGATTGATGCAGCACTTGGGATTACATGAAATTAGTAATATATTTAACACATCATGAGAGCACTTAATTGTCTGACTGATCTGCAGAAGCTACAGAGCTTTGTAGGTTAGTGCTCCTCAGCCTCTAAACTCCTTTAGGCTAGACTGTTTCAATGAAGTCTAATTACAAAACCTCATCTGGCAGAACATTGGCATGTACTAAAGGCAATTTACTGTACCCTAAGAATAAGCCACATTTTCCCAGAAGTTGCAGGACTGTGATGGAGTCTCATTATTTCAACCTTAACTTAAATATAAATACAGAAATATAGAATACGTATTTTTTTTCATAACAGTTTTCCTATTTTTTGTGCATTTTGTGTATATGACTAAATTCATATACACTAAACCTTCATATACATTTAAGTCATGAATGTTTTCCCCTCTGCTATAAAAGGAGGTTATTAGAGTGACTGACATTTCACATTTCTAAGACTCTGATTGGCTGTGCTTACATAGACAGTGAATTAAATTGGGCAAAAATTTTTTGTAATGCTGAGGGAGGAGTGGAAGCAGACACTAATGTGGAAAGAATTTTAGACACATTGGAGACACCTAGACACATTAGAGGACTGGACAGAAAGTTAGATGGAGCAGGTTTCAAAGAGCCCTCCGGAGCTCTGGGGTAGCACTGAAGAAAGCCTCTCAGGGAGTAGCCTCTTCGAGGGATCTGAACACATTCTCACAGGGGCTACTGTGGATCTGAGCACCTGCTCACCAGTGTCCTCCAGGTGGGTGGTGTGCCTAATGGCACTGAGGTAGATGGACCAGGGAGCACAGAGGCCAACCCATCTGCGCCCATTAGGGAGCTGACAAATATGCCAGTAACCCCCCCCCCCTAAAAATGATGAAGGATACCCCCAGTTGCTCCCGCTTCCAAGCTTTCACCATGGTAGCGAGTCGTGGTCCCCTCCAGGGCTTTGGTAGAGTATGCAGCAGAGCGGCTATTGGGATTTTCAGCCCTGCTACAGGTATTAGAGGCCCACCTCAAGACCTTAGCCCCCCTGCTCCTGGCTTTAGCAGCCATGATACTCACTGTAGTGGCTTGTGTTCGCCCCTACTGGTACACTACCTGCTTTCACCTCACTATGCTATCTGCATTAGCCTCAAGAGCTACGGTACCTGTGATAGCCCCGCGTTACCCTGGTTGCCCAGCCTTGACCCACAGAGGCAGCCTTGTCACTTGAGAGTGTTGCCTCGTTGCACTGTAACGCAGCTACATGACTCTGGACAACGACAGTGGCTTCTTGACTCTGGACAGCAAACATGGCTGCTTGACTCTGGGCTGTGACCGCTGCTTTGTGACTCTGGACTGCGACTGCCCTTGGTGGCGTGCTGGGTTGCATGCAGTGGTAATGCATACAGGGTCCTCAGGCCCTCATTAGTTTGCATGGAGCAACTCCTCAAGTGCCAGCATGCTAGGGGCCCTCAGACCTGAGGTGGGAACCAATGAGGCTTGCTGGTCAAGCCCTGATGGCTTCTAGCGGCCACCAACCATCACAGTACCACGACATGCCGTCATCTTTTATTAATTTCTTTTTTTATCAAGGTGTATACTTGAACCAATTGCTTGATAGTCTGTGCCACTCTGACATCAGACCTACAGTATCTTGGTTCAAGATTCTTCTCAGTGACACAGCATGAACACCCAGGAATAATGTGCTCAGCACAATGCAACCTTTTTATTAATGATGGAGTGGGATGGGAAATTGTTGCTAAATGTTAAGAAACTATTGGAAAGTGAGGAGAGAGATAGGACACTTGAGCCTTGTGTATATTTGCATAACCCAAAGTGACGAATGTTTACATAATCCCCTTCTCACACCAGACAAGCTTTTTTCTGCTAAGGATCCGTACTGGTTGTCCTGGGTAGAAAGAACAATGCATTTTAGGTGATATATTCAAAAGAAAGTCATTGGTGACACAATTGCTTGACAGTTTCATTTTCACCTGCTACACTGCAATTCTTCATTTATAGTCATAGTGGGTGATTTGTTCATCAGTCGATTGAGCCATTCAGGATTGTCAGTGGTAATTAGTTGATCCTGTTACTAAAGGCCTGATTGTGATGTGTGTGAGGAGGGGGCGAAGAGGAAATTAGTGCATCCCTGACACTGCTCTACTTTACTCTGCTCCTGCTACAGAAATAGATACAGAGACTTTTAATAACATGTATTTGGTTACAAAACAAGGCATTGTCTCTAAATTTGGAGTCAAACAGGACATTTCCTTTGTTTGTGACATTCCTTATTTCTGAGTCATGTTGTTGTTTTTAATGATAAATAACAACGAATATACTAATAACTGGCCTGAACAAAACAACTGATTATGTGGGACCACCACTGCAAACACAGATAAATTGGATTACCCAGCATATGGCAATTTAATGTTTTTAAAGAGACCGTAGTCAGTTGTATGAAATGAGAGTTAAGGAAGGAGTCTGAGAATGTGTTTCACCCTATAAGTCACATGTCCTAGGGCTGTGATGGCCTCAGTTTTACTCTCCACTACGTCCCACCTACTCCCATCTGTTGCTCTGCCCACTAGCCCTCTGTGCCAGCACCGGCCATCAATGAGCTCATCTTCACCCTGCTGGACACCCACATAGCAGACTATAAGCAGCAGTGTAATACTCCACAGACTCATTCACACACACACACACACATACACTGAGAGAGTGAGAGTGGCATTTCCACTCACTTTTTTCACTGTAACTAAATGCTACTATTATTACAACTTACCATAAACTTACCCGCAGAGAATCAAAAGGACTTCACATTGTCAAATTTGTTTTGTGTCTCAGCTGTTTTAAAACATATCTAAGGAATGCTGAATTGTTCAGCAAATTCAACTAGTCCATGTAAATACAAAGATTGTCTTTTCATTGTTTCCACAACTGCATGAAAATATTTTGATTCTCAATATGATCTCAATTCTAAAATTGTTGTCTCTCTCCAGAGATTCATTTTTGTCAGTGTGTGTGTGTGCTACACTGCCACCCTGTGGTGATTTTACTTACTACAACCAGCATATTTGCTTATCTTATATACCTACACATAACTGCTTACTGATTCACAACCTAAAGCATAGTGTAATATTATCCAGGACAATCACTGTATATCCTAGGTAATACTTCTTTGAATAAAGGCTTCCTGTTTCTGTTATCAATTGCACACATGCACAACAAAATACTCCAGGTTATTGTATTAATTTGTAAATAATTGTACTTCCTGTAGACAAACTGTATTTTGTATCAGTACACCACACGTAATGCACATATTTTATGATTATTTCTACAGTATTTTGTGTATTGTGTAATTTGTATATTTCTTCTGTATTTTCCTCTCAATTTTTGTTTGACATCTATTCCAACATTTCCTTTTTTAAGTGTGGTGTAGTCAAAAACACGAACATATTTATAATTTTTTTGTGCTTTTTATATCTTCAGTTTAATATGGCCCTATATCACTTGATTCCATGGTTGCATGTATTTTATGTAATATCCAGAAGAAAAAAAATAAAATAAAAGATAGATATCGACTGTGTCCATTTTTTGGTGATTGTTACTGACCTGCACTCTAAACTAATTATGCCTCTGAATAAAATGTACAGCAAAAATAAGTGCTATTATCTGTATATTATATACAGTGGATATTATCTATAGTCACTTAAAGTGGCATCATTAGGAGAGACAGAGGAAAAGAAAAGAGAGCATGCATGCATATATTGTAGAGCAGACAAAGGCACACAGACAGGCTCTTGACAGCACTTTATTCCCATTAGAAAACAAGACAGTATTTTCACTCAAAAATTCTATAATCTAAATATGGCATCTCTACGACAAAATAACCTTTAAAAAACTGTAAAAATGGACTGACTCTAAAGCATTCTAAAACAATGGTCTAATCTATCAAGAGTAATGTTGTATACATGAAAATATAAAATGAGATCAGAAAAGCGAATGTGTTTTCAACTGACAGTGTCTGACTGAAAGAACTCCTACAGGAAATTGTAGATATATGCAGAGTAAAATGCTTGGAAATTAGTAATCTCAAATGCAGCTAAATTTACTCCCATTGAGTGTATTGCATGTGTGAATCTATGGTGGGAAAGTGAGAGAAATGAGTGTAGCAATGATTTAGCACCTTCCTGAAAAGCCCACATTCAAAGCCTAAAGGAACACAAACAGGGACAAAAAACATTTCACAAGTCTGTTAGCCCTGTTAGTCACATTTCAGGCCCAATCTATCGACTTTACCCCTTTCTCTTATCATCAATACTCATCCTGACTTCTCACAGCATCAGTCTCCTTCTCTCACACTTCCTTCCTCTCTCTAGAAAGCATAAGGCCCCACATAGACAGAGAGGCGCAGGGCCGAGCTGCTTTGGTAGGTAAGCGTGTTGACGGAAACCATCTCCAGGTCCAGAACATACTCTTGGGGTCCAGTAACTGCCCGGGCCAGCACCAGCATGGCGCTGACATGGTTGATTTGCTATGAACACACAAAAGACTGATTTTCAATGTTCTTAGCACATTTTCTACTGATTCACCAGCTGAGAAGGTGTTAATCACAAAACCCTCAAAACTAACAGCAGAAGAAACAATCCTGAGTCATCCTGAGCTATACATCCTGTCCTCACTGAGTTTCACAATTGAGATGAAAATAAAAGTGAACAAGACACTGCAATTTATTTACTTCACCTTACAAATTGGATCATTTTTAGTGCCACATTACCAGTGAATTATAACAGGTGATTACTTATGTTCTTACAAAGGATTTTGTATTGGAAAGATAGCAAAACATTTTATTTAGACATGCAATTGTGCTATATGTATATAACTGCATATATAAAAAATCTAACAAGAATATGGTTATACTAGTTATAATATGTGGTTATACTAGGTATACTAAAATATTATATTTTTGCATTTGAATGTGGTAAGACATTGACTTTTAAAAGTGCAACTTTGAAAAAGAATATTTCCAAATTGAAATATTAGATTGTACCCCAGAAAACATGCACCAGTTTTGTGAAGTGTGTTATACTCAAGTTACGGGAAAGCTCTTCAGCTATAAATGAAAGGATATGATTATGTCTTGAGTGTAAGTGATGATAAACCTTCATTAAGCCTTCAGTATTTATTGGGATATAATGTTGAAAGCTAGTGGACATAATTAAACACATTTCTATTTATATCAGTTTTATGATATACATATTATAGATGTAATTGGCCTGAAATTATTTGGTCGGATTTTACGCTTTTTTAATGTATCCAATTGAATTTAATTCGTTACCTGCTGCTACTGAAGTAAAGTCACTTAAACTGTACTTGGTTACTACCTAGTAGTTACCTGCCTTGAGCTCATACAGGTGCGCAGGAAAAATGAAGGTGTTCTATTAATTGGTTTGCCTGTTAATATTCCTCGATCGATCAGATTAAAAGAAAGGTCAAAACCAACTCTTTTAAAGGGATTTAATATGTAATGGATTCAGCCAAATCCAATCACTTTAACCGTTTACATAAGATATTTGTAATACTTTTACATAAATAATCAGATTAAAGTTGAAAAATTGTGTCCAATTAAACGGGGCTATTGTGTCATTTCTTCTTGCAGTATCTTGTTTTAAAATCTTTATGTATATATAATATTAATCGGCATTCGAAATGACTGCAATACACTGCAGGAAGTGATGGGGGCAAAATCTGTTGTTTTGTACCATAATTAAGAACATATCTTGGTGCACAGGGAGCACCATATTGGGATAGTGGTGTGTCCAGGACAGGGTGTAAATTTTAATCAGTGGACGGTGGAATAATAGTCAATAGATTTTTATTCAGAATGTCGTCTTCACTCACTCGGATATAGAAGTCTCCACCATCATCCCCAGAGCGGATGCGGAAGGTGTTGTATGCTCCAGGATAAACACTTGTGGCCTGGATCTGGAAGATATCGGAGGGCACCGAGCGCTCGGAGGTGATGCTCATGTAGCGAAACACTATAGAGTAGGGCAGGTCACGACATTCTGGCTTCACTGACGGACAAACGCAGCGACTGTAGGGGAGTTAGAACAGACTAAGAACAAAAACTTTTCTTTTTTTTCTTTCCTCTAATCACCTTAACAGGGAATATTCAACTGTTAATTATTATCCTACCATTTAGAATTTTGAGACAATTATTTAAATATTTCTAAAATATTTCTATGCTAAAGTAAATTTCTAAAACTCCAACTGGAAAAAAAGGCAGATCATTAATATATAATGTATAATGTATAACATCAATGAATACCTTGTTGTTGTTCCAAAAAAAACGTTTATTTAATAAAATAAAACACAAAATACATTTCATTTGGCTAGTTTATATAGAATATAAAAAATCGATATTGTAAACATTATATGTCCCAAATTTTGGAGGCACCCATTCATCCAAGAATGCTTCTGAAATCAAGGGTGTATAAAATAAATTTACCTCCTCTTTGTTGTAGTCACAGTCTTTACTTTCTAAAAAAGGTATTTAACTAGATATAGAAATATTGCAGAAAGGATTTGATTGCATTTAGCCTGGCACTGATAACCTTAGGTTCATGTAGAGATTTATGGGCCATTTTATTAATCTCCACTATAGAATTCCTGATAGCTGAAATCATAAATTTGAAGGAGTATCTGGAAACATTTAAACAAAACCAAAAAATATATATGTATATAACAATTGTTTACAAACATTTCAGTGGCCCTGTACATCGAATACTTTCCATAGAAACAAGTGAAATTAAACTGCTTGTTGCTGAATGCATTTGAGTGCATTACTCACTTCCCTGAGACTTGGACATATGGGTCCTGGCAGCGATTGGTGTCCACACACTGATATTCTCCGTGAACATTTACACAGTTTTGAGCTTCTGCACATTGATGACTGCCTGACTCACACTCATTCACATCTATCACAGACGGGGAGAAATGAACAATCACAGCAAAGTGTAATCAGGCATGTTCTGGATAAATGAATAAAGAAGAAAAGACTTGGCTATTCATCTTTATGAGTCACTTCCTCCATTCGTAAAATGTGCATCGACCACAATGTGAAAGGAGGGAGAGCAATAGAAATGATCTGACACACAAATAAAGCCTTACCCTGGCAAAGCCTTGTGCCCAGAAGCTGATAGCCCTGTGGACAAACACAGGAGTATTTGCCTGGTTCATTTACACACTGAAACTGACACAGGTAGCTGGAGAAGCTGCACTCATCAATATCTGCAGATAACGTGAGAGAGTGGATGAGAGAAAGAAAAGCAGACACTTAAAGAGTTCAGCCAAAAGACAATGCTACGCAATATTTTCCAGTCTAAATGTGCTCGGGACAGATGTTTAAAATGTACTTTTTTGGTTTTGTTTTGGAGCTAAACCAATAAATCAGAACCAATAAATGTCCTCAATTCAGTTTAGCAGGATATTTCCCAGAGTAAATTTTTTGTGAGTTTGCATTCAGAGTCGCTATAGAGAAGTGAAGAGAGACCTTCAGGAAATTAGATCTTCAGGAACAGGTCTGTTGATCAATGGCTTACAGAAAATAGAGAAGTAAACACTGGATGCCAATATTTCTTGACTAATTAATTACATAATAATGAATAACTCTGTAAATGGCTTGGAAGGCAAACCACCACTTTACCAAGAGAAAAATGTCTTCTCTTACTGTATGTTAATTTGATGTTCTAATTTTTCAAAGATCTCTCATCCAGTTTAAATAAACAGATTCCTAATACAATTTTTTCAGAGCGATAAAGAGGACCAGAAAAACACAGACCACTACACGAGAAGCCATCAGGGCTGAGGTCATAGCCTTGATCACAGCGACACAGAAATGTCCCATAAGTGTTGTAACACCTCTGTTGGCATGGCGCTCCCATGTCACACTCATTCACATCTGGAAAGACAGAGATAACATATAGAACCTTACATCCCCATACACTAATTCATATCTGTCCAATACACACACACACACACACACACAAACCCACACACACACACACACAAACACAGCTTGAATCCACAAGCCTGAAGTTTTAGCACTGCTGTCTAAAAGAAATGAAATGTGAAATTTAGACACAAGATTACTTCATTAGTCAGGAATATTACTTCTAATGTACTTCTAATAAACAATTCAAATTTTACAATTACATAACCTATTAGTAATTTTGGCATATTTCTACTGGTCCATTCAGTGTAAAGGGTAAATACTGTGTCCAAAAATCTATTTAAAAAAATGACTAAGAACAAGGAGTCCTTGAACACCCACATATGCACACAGGCCATATGTTCACACACAGAGATCACAACAACAATAAAGATAACTATTACACATAAATAGGAGAAACAAAACAAATTTGAATAGTCATCAAATGTGCAGCACAATATTATTTTACCATCAAAAACTGTATACAGATTATACATTATGTATAAAAAAGTATCACCCCCTCAAAATATTCACATTTTTGCTTTACAGACTTAAATTGACACACACATTCAAACAAATATACACACAGATTTATTAATCCCTAAAAGTTTAGAAAAGTATATAATACCAAAGCTCCTCCAGGCTAGAGAGAAATTGTAGAAAGAGTGGGCGAAAAAAAGGCTACTGCAAATCTCAGTTGAGTTTTGAAGATTCTGAGGCTAGTGTTGCTTTCATCAACGAAAATTATGACCAAACATCATCGTCCATTTTTCAGAAGACAAAAACGAGACAAGATGCAACATAAGTGGTGGTCATGTGCTGATAATTATTAGAAAATATAACATGTAATATTTTTGATGAATAAGAACGAAATTAAATGTGGTTTACATATGTGGTTGCTAAAGTAAATAAAGTATTGGGACACTCGACCTTAATTTTAAACAGCGTTATTTTTGATAAGTAGTCTTTCACATATCCATGCAAAAATGCTGATCCTAAATTGTTCTGATTTGGTTGTGTCGACTGTATTTGTTAAGGATAAAAACAAACAAACAAACAAAAATATATATTTTTTTTATGAATTTTGTAAAGCTTGGGGCCGAATTATAAGGGGTGGAGCCGAATCCCGATACGGTATTCAAAAAGGCACAAATAACGTGGTTTTTTTAGGAATATGGCAAATAGCAAAAAATACAAACAAAATGTGTATTTGGGAACTACATACATAAAACTAATAAGAACTAAAATAACAGCTTGACACAAAGACTACACTAAAACTAAAATAAAAAAATGCCATCAAACAAACACTGCCTGAGACCAAGTGGATTTTTTTCCCAACTTGGCTTCAAGAGTTTTTTCCACATAACATGTCTGACTGTCTGAAAACCAAATGGTACATCTGGGAGAGAGCCCATACAATTTACCATCTAAAGAGTACCATACCTGCAGAAAAGTGTGGTAGTATCCTCTTCTGCAGAAGGGGGATCTTGTCAAAATAGAAGAAATTTTTTTTTGCCAGAAAGTTGTCATTGGGAAGAAATTTAACTTTCTAACAAGACATTGACCCAAAGAAAACAGCTAAATCAGCTGAAAAAGCTAAGCAGAATAAAATGAATGTAATTGTCAGTTGGATATTGGGGTTTTTTTTGGGTCATCATTTCAGGCTGCAAATCAACAAAACAAATATTCTGAAGGGGATGTTTCTATTCTGAAATTATTAAAAATATCTCAGTTGTTGAGAATAAATCAACATCACAGAATACCACAGTAGGGGTTATTGACTCACCCACACAAGAACGGTTGTTCCCTGCCAGCTGAAAGCCTGGCTCACACTGGCAGGAGAAAGATCCGGGCACATTCACACATCGATGCTGGCAATAACGATACCTGCACTCATTGATATCTACCAGCAAAAAAGGGAGTTAATATACTGACAAAATGACACTGAAAAATATAACTGATAAGACGCTGACATAAGGTCATAAGAAAATCTTTTGTCTCACCAACACACTCCAAATCAATCTTGCGGTAACCATCAGGGCATTGGCAAGTGAAGGTACCATGTGTGTTAATGCACACTTGACTTGGCTGACAGTTGTGCAGGCCCAGCATACACTCATCTACATCTGCACAAAACATTTATATAAATATAATCACCTCCTCTTAGGTGTTCCATCATGAAATTAAGACATGCACTCTGCATGGACTGACAGTTTCAGCAGAACAATGGAATGGGATTCATATTTGCCACATCTACCCTGGTTACTGTGCAATGATAGCGGAATGGAAACATCTCGGAGCAGAAACTTACAGACTCACTGAGTGCTAAAGAGCATAATATGTGAAAATCACACAATGTGATGCATCACTCACTACAGAATCCCAAACTACCTCAGGAAAATAAAAAATGTTGTGCAAGGAGCTTCATAAAATGGTTCTCAATGGCTGAGCATCAAGAGCAAGATCATGATGACCTCTGAACTCACAAAAAAACACTTTTGGGATGAACTGGGACATCTCATTTAGATGTAATGTTCTTATATGTATGTATTTTGAGCATGTTGTGGTCGTCAATCATCTAAAACTACAGTTTGACATGGTCTCTATGCCAACAAGCATACTTGGAAGGTGTGCCAGAACATACAACAATATCAATCTGCCTCCCTTACCTACGCAGGCATCTTCCTGAGCCTCATAGCCCACAGGACAGGGGCTGAATGCCTCATTGGTGCCCAAATGGAGACTAGACTCTGATTGGCCAGAGGGCTCAGGGGCGGTGATGACAGAGGCTGAGCGAGGCAAACACAGATAACCTCCATTGTGGTTAAAGCATTTCATTTCTCCTTGACATGCTCCTATGATTGTCTCGCACTCATTTATGTCTAAGGAGAGAGGGAAAGGACAGTTTTAGTCTATTCAGCACAACATGCAGACAGATCAAATCAGACAACATGCCGGGATGAGACATCTGTGTAAGTGACATTTCGCAGCTCAAAGTAATGAACATTCTATCACTTCTCTCTCTCTTTATCTCTGTTACTGTCTCATGACCTGACACCCACCTTTACACTGTTGGGTCTGTGCGTCCCACTCATAGCCATCTGTGCATGCCTGACACAGAGAGAGAAATATGAATACACTTCTCACAAATGCACTGTCACTTTGGAGTACTTTATGTTACACCAAAACAGCTACTGTGCCAAGAACTGTCTGGTCTGGCCTTGTATAACACATAACATAATGTGATCCTGAAATTTAAAGTGAACATTAGTCTGTGTACTGTGAGCACATAACCATTTGAACTATTGATGCTCTGTCCTTTCTTATCTTCTGTTAAAAGGTTAGGCAAGCTTTACAGAACTCTAGCAAAATACCTTTAACCCAACATTCTTCTAAATAAAGCTGCCTGAAATGCAATAGATGTGTATCTGTGGTTGTATAAATAGCTGTGTATGGTGTGTCTCTTTCAGAATAATCAGATTACCTTAAGTCAGGGATGGCCATTATATAATTAATTGCTATCACCTACTTACCAAAACTATATTTGCTAATGAATTCTTTGGATTCTGATTGAAATGACAAGACTAATGATTCTGGAGCTCACCATATACGTGTCACTTTCCACAGCAGGTGACTGACAGTGTGCAACAGGGAGAAGGGTCAGGCTAACACACAGCAGGACACACACTTTCTCCATAATTACAGCAACTGCGCACACACCAGGGTGTATAGACCCTTTTAAAGACTTCAAGACTTGTGTGCACACATACAGAAGTATGCCAAACCAAAAGGTGGGATAGTTGCTATTCAGATGGGGCTGAACCTTGTAGGAACCTTTGAACAGAAAAAGAAGTAAGAAGAAAGAGAAATATGTGTAAAAAAAAATGGATAAAATGTTAAAACATACAATTTTGGTCTGATGACATTTTGCTTTCATATTGATCAAATGTCCTTTTCTAAGAAACACTTGCTCAGTCAAAACAGAGACGGCCAACAAAACACTCCCTTACTGAATGCTAACTTGAAAGAGTCATGAATGAATACACTGCATGATAGCTGGGACACGATAGCTTTGAACTTTAGAGAAAATGTCTGGGTTTTTTAATAATTTAATTTTAAGATAAAATGCCTACCGCCCTCAAAAATTGTCTATAAAAATAGTAGTATAAAAAAGTAGACAATAAAAATTGTCTACCACAATTTTAGCCGGCTTAATAGTACATGTAAAAGCACAGAAAACAAATTTATATGCACTGGTCATTACGGACATTCTCTAATTCAACCATTACATATTAAAATGACTATGTAATTTTAATTTATAGATCTGTTATGAAAATGTTTTTTTTCTTTTGACTGAATTCAGTTAAATTAAGTACTTACATTCTAACATTTTATTGCATTTTATCCTGATGTCTGTCGGTACAAAACTTTGGATTTTTTTGCACAGTTTGAAAAATATTATTTTGAATACATCAGATAAATTATGCATTTTTTAATACAGTGTGTATAACAGAAAAGAAATGGTCCCAAACTGCTTACATACTGTAAAAAATTTAATACAGTAACCCCTTATATGCAGTTGCCACTTTAGTCTCTTGCGTATATAATCTGAGAACCAGAAATTAGTTTTTGTGTCATCCAGGACAATGTTGAGGAGGCATGCACAAGAACGAGAGGGTGTGGCAGACGAGGCCCAGATGACACAACCTTTTTCACAGCTATATCCAAATATATATACATTTTAGTCAAATTATTAAGAAAAATATTATTTAGTAATTTTGTAACATTCCTATTAATGTAAATCAAGTATATAATGTATATTTTCCATGTAAAATATAACAATACATTTATTGGTACTGTCGAGAACACAAAGAATGTGTGTCTTATGATGGTGAAATACTTCTGTACTTAGAGGTGGGAGGTTTGAAAGTAGCTAATCCATGAAGTTTATTTATATCTCCTTTTTGCTGATTGGCTGCTGCCCTTTGACGCACACCTCGGAGATGCAGTTCAGAATTTCCCCCACGGAGCACCTCGAATATTTTTTGTTTTGTTTCCTTTAAGCACTGTGTTTTACTTTCAATTAAATTAATATATTACTTTATTTACCTGCTTATACTAAAGAAAACACACATGCATTAATTGCAGTGTATTGTAAACTGTACAGTATGGATATGGGTTTACCTCTACATTTACTTTAAGAGAAATGTATTAATATGTTTTAAAATAAAATGAAGTGTTTTACAAACAGGGAACATATAAAACTATAAAAATAGGCATTTTTAGGCTTTTTTTTCACCACTGATTGGGTTTACTACATATTTTTTCTGAATATAGATATTTCTTCCAACAACAAAACAACATGTAAATGACCTTATTTAATTGTGCTTCATTCAGAACAATGTCTGGGTAGAAACATACGTTTTAACTCGCGGTGGTAGTGGCCTAGTTGGTAAAACACTTGTCTGTGAACACAATAACCACAAATTTGCAGGTTAAAACCTCTTCTTTCTACCATTGTGTCCTTGAGCAAGAGTTGTGTCCTTCAGTTGCTCCAGGGTGACTGTCCCTGTAGCATGTAAATAGATGGGGCTTAAATGTTGAGGGCTGAATAGGAAAGAACAGTGGGGCAAAAAAGTATTTAGTCAGCCAGCGATTGTGCAAGTTCTCCCACTTAAAATGATGGCAGAGGTCAGTAATTTTCATCACAGGTACACTTCAACTGTGAGA
>JBBKCR010163147.1:0-16235 GCA_037577295.1 Ladigesia roloffi | reverse complement strand
AACCGGACATCATATCTGACCCTCAGCAGAGGCCAGACTATGGCGCCTGAAACATCTAATCAGCCTAAGAGCACACATCACCAGAGTGAAGTGCTGACATTATTACAGTGAATATGGATAAATTATTACATATATAATTATACAATTTAATAAATCCCAAAATAACTAATAAAACAATAACAATTATTAATAACACAAGATATGAAGAATTACCATTAATAAATGCTCATTCTGCCACAACAAGTGCAATACAGAAACATATTAAATATGCTTCATAAGGAGCCTGGATGTTGGTAGGATGTATCTAAGCAGCTGTAAAGGGAAACTATATAGCACAACAGCCTGATTCTGTGATATAGTGATTGTTGTGTTAGCTTGCTACAAATAAGTGAAGCTACAAATCATTTACAAATGAGAGCTCTGGAATTTCTCACACCCTTATGATGAAAAAGAATCAACATATTTTCTAATTTCCACATTAATTTTATTATCCCGGTCACTTTCATTAAGATCATTTTTTAAATACATCACATAATTATGAGTTATGGGGTGTTTGTTAGCATGAAAACAGGCCAGAAAGTAACCGGCAGCACTACATTTGCATTTTATGCATCCTTTCACCCGCTGCAGTGCAATTAAACAGGACTAGTGATGCTCTGTAATGAAATATACATACAGCTGAGCCATGTTCCTTAAGTACTGACAACATCCACAATATGCTCAACACATTGTGGTGTGACATAATTTATCACGGTAACAATAAATGCCATCATACCGCCCAGACGAACAATAGCATGTGCTAGAGGTCATGTTTGATGATTTGGGCCTGTGTTTTGTGCAGTGTAAATATGAACTTACTTCAGTTGCTGGCAGGTTATTTTGTCCATTTGTCGTCCAAATGACTCCTGTAATGTACACAGAGCTGTGCTTTACACTGTAAGTGGGGCACAGAGTGAGTTAGAGATATATGTCTGTCAGTGTTGACTTTAATACACACATTAATCTTATCCAGCTTTGGCAAACCACTCGATGCACCACCAGGAGCTAGTGTGCAGCAGGGGATTCTGCAGTGCACCTACTCTACTTTCCCTGATTATCCATCTTCTGCTGCTTCCTCCCCAAGGTACGCTCCTTGCTCTTAACAGACACATTGACAGATAGGAGGAGCAGGACTCCTCAGCAGCTGCTTACACACACACACACAAGACAGAGGACAGAGCAGGCCTCCTCAGCAGGTGCCGCTGCTCCTACACTCGGCTTACCTTCTAAGACAGACGATTAGCTGCACCCTGCCTTGAATCTCATTATACCCAGCTCCAGCAGCCAGCAGCCTGCAAGGCAGGACAAAGGACGGTCCCCGCGTTCCCACAAATCATTCCCCATCACGGAGTCTGGCGCCCAGCGGCGCGCTCCAATAACGCCGCCGAGAACGCGGCCTGCTCCTACCTACAGCACAAAGAATGAATTATTGTGCTTCCTGCAAGAAAGAGTGGAGGGAGTCTTGTGTGTGATTTTTCCTCACCATCTGGCCTGTTGACTCATTTAGTGCTCTGACGCTCTTCAAATTGCTTACAGTGCTTACTAATGGTGTCAAATGACCGATTTCAAGGACGCTGTATCCGTGTAATTCAAGAAACTAAAGCTTTTTATCATTTTAACTCTAAGTACACTAACCCAGCTTATACATGGACACTTCAGGCATCTGGAGGAGCAGAATTATCCCTGTATGGGTCTCAAACGTCCTCTCCTGATTTAAAATGTGATTTTGATCAATCAATTTACTTCAGGACACATCTTAGCCACTCATGCACTAATCTGTGATGTAGTGTAATCAGTATCTCTGATCCTTGATAAACTCATTGCTGTAATAGTGCCCCCCTGCTGCTCTGCTTTGGTTAAGAAAGCCTCCAACCCCCCGGTGTGCCATGAGGCTCTAAGTCACCAACACGCAGGTTTAGTGGGTGTATGTTGATTGTTGCACAATAAAACCCATAGGGTAGTGTGAACATTACAACACTGCATGTTGTCACGATGCTTGAGATGTGACTGATGTGGCACAGTGCAATAGATTTTGTCCTCTGGGTGAGTTCGCAGTTTATTCAGGGTGTTGAACACGACCCTGTTTATGCCAGGTCAATTCATGCGAATAGTATCTGAATCCTGATCAGATTTCCACCATTTTTTCTGTTTTTTATTTGGTTCTTACATGTGGGACAGATTCAAATTAGTGTGCTAACTAATATGCAAATAAGCTTGTATACAACAATCAGTCACCTGTGTTGTGCTGCTTTTTTCTTTTCTATTCAAAACCAAAGCACAATCTTGCACAACAAATCAATGTTTACAAGAAGAGAGGGATCAAACCAGTGTATTGTAATGAAACCGTGAAAAAAATAGAGGTGAGGTGAAGTTTAATCTGAGCTAACTAAAACATGAGGGTATTCATTTAAGAAAGAATAATACATGGGACCACCAGTTTCAGTTTTGTCTCCCTTAACAGGATGGTCTGTGACGCCGTCAGCACTCCCTCAATTAGAACTTCACCATAATGGATTTTTCCTTTAGCCGTTGGCATATTTAACTGAAAGCATTTAAGTAATTAGCATATATCACTCAGCCGCTGGCTTGTTTCACTGTAGGAAGCCTATTAGCAGCACAGCTAGATTATCTAGTTGCTTGTTCAATTTTTCCACTATATAGAGTGGAATGTCTCTCAATGATACACGATATGGACACAAGTATTGGGACATTCCTCTTAATTATTTAATGCATGCCGTTTCCTATCATATCCATTGCCACGGGTGTAGAAAATCAAGCATGCATCAATACCATTCTTCCAACTTTGTGAACACAGTTTGGGAGAGCCCTTTTTCTATACCAGCATGACTGTACCCCAGAGCACAAAACAGAGATTGGGAGTCAGGCCTTGTCGTCCAACAACAGTACCTGAAATCAAAAATGCTCTCTAGAATGAATGGCCAATAATTCCCAAAGAAACTCTCCAAAATCTTGTGGAAGGCCTTGCCTGGAAGCTGTTATAGCTGCAATGGTGGTCAGCTCCATATTAAAGTCTATGTATTTGAATGTAATATAATTGCTTGTTATTGTAATGGCCAGGCATCCAGGGTTGGACTGACCATCTGGCATAACAGGCATTTTCCTTATGTGCTGACATGCTATTTGGACTGACCTTATATTCATTTACTTATATTTTGGTGTGACCGGCTCATCAGACTAGTAGAAAGTCAGCTGACACTTGGCTGGGCCAATCATATTTTCTCTTTGGTCCCTGTGCCTGTGACCAACCTCTGCCCAATCATATCTTTAAACTCCTCCCCCTTTGTGCCAGGGAGTAGTGTCAGTGGATGAGATGGAGAGACAGAATGTAAAGGGGACACAGAGAAACTGCGAGAGAAAAAAGATATGAGTAAAGTAACACATTAACCACCTTTGGCAATCTGTACCATACTACACATTTAGCCGTGGTATATAAACCAGCCCTTTTATGGTGATAACACAACAAAGAAGACAATTGTTTTATGAGCATGCTAGTTTGTCTTGTTACATTTATGAGTGTGGGCGAAAAAAGCGAAAAATATCGCCAGTGTTACCATCAGGAAAATGTCTAATTATAACACACTGTGTACACAGGCTAAAATAATATATCTTTCAGCTTTTATGTTTTCCATGCTGAACTAAATTGCTTTTTGAAAGTGAAAATATATTTTTTTTAGCCACCATTCATCAACATGAACTCTCTACTGTCGGTCGTGGGGTGAGTAAAAGGCAACATTTGGGGCTTGGTGTTAGAGGTTAGTGTTCTGAAGGGATTTATGAAAAACATACATACATGAAAGGCATCCACACATTTTAAATTCTCTCCCTATCTCTCTCTCTCTCTCTCTCTCTTTCACTCTCTCTCTCTTTGTGTCACATGCGCACACATACAGAATGCCCCCCCATCATTTTTGACTGGGTAAGTGCACAATTTACTGAATACTACTTTGCTGAATACTACTTTTATTTTATACTACTTTGTTAGTATACTCGTTCTTAGGAGCACAAAGATGGGTGGTGTGTGAAATTGTATGTGAACATTTGGACAAAAATTGCACAGAATTCATTCTTCACTTTGTGTAATGCTGACTGATAAGTATATTGTTTAGCTGGATGGGAAATACCCGCGAAGCGTGAGGGTCCAGAGAGGGGCTGAGTGGGTTTTATACTGTTCTACACTGTTTATATTTGTGAAATATATATCAGATTTTACTATTAGGACCTGTAAGCTATATCAGTCTTAGAGCTGAAAACCTTTTGTTTCGATTTTTGACCTACCATCTCTTCTGCGCCTGCTCCCTCTGTCTTTTTTCTGGCTATGTGTGGAGACTGTGTCTGTTGGGGGGTTGGGGAATCAGGAGGAGGTCACGTCATGTCAGAGCCGGAGCCTGCCAGAGGACGGGAAGTGGGGGAGGCTGAGGAAGAAGAGGAAGTTGATGAAGAGTGACAGCATATGTCATTGGGCTCCACATCAGGCCCCAGCTCTGCTACTGTCTGCTACGGTCCGTGAGATCGAAGTATAAAAAGAACAATCCTCAGCACACTTAGGGGTGTTAGGTCTAGAGGGGTGTGATGGGAGCTGAGAGGGAGAGAGACAGTCATAAAAGTAAAAGATAGAGAGAGAGTAAAAGAGAGAAGGAGAGCACACATACATTATATGTCCTACAAATACACTGCAAGTCAGGAAAGCAAAGAAATACCCCAGCATTGTAGTCTCGTATATTTCAGCCTAAAACAACTGCCTATTGGCTTCTACACTACACAGGAGGGACAAAAGTATTGAAACTAACCTGTTTTTCTGGGTTTTGTATAGGCCCCTTACTTCCAGTGAAGGATAGTCTTAATATTTCAGCATACAAAGACATGCTTCTAACTTTGTGGATCCAATTTGAGGCAGAACCTTTTCTATTCCAGCATGACTGTGTCCCAGTGCACAAAGCAAGGTCCATGAAGGCATGGCTGGATGATTTAGGTGTAAAGAAGTTCCCTGTCCCACACTGAGCCCTGACCTCAACCCCATCCAACACTTTGGGATGAACTGGACCGGCGATTGCGAGCCAGATCTTCAGTGTCTGACCTCTGCATGTCGTGTATGTGTTTGTTAAAGTCAAGGGGTTAAAAGATAAAGTAAGGTTGGCAGCATCATGCTGGAAATTCATGGTTCTTTTACGGTGAGAGAACTACTTGTACTATGTACTGGTAAAGGCCTGGAGAGCGATGAATGTCCATTTGGCTGACTGCGCATCTCTTCAGATACAACAAGGTGAAAAGGGAGGCTGGGATGCTCAAAAGGTGCTGAAAAACAGAAAAAGACTCAAAGCCTGTGATGGACCTTCACTACACTGTCAGAGCTTTGGTACAGCAGGAGGACAGCATTTGTTCTGATTTCGTGTCAGAAGAACAAACTTTCTGGACAGAGACAGTGGGACAGCTTTGGACCATCCATTTGAAACCATCAAACAAGCAAACAAATCTGTTTATTATAATGCTTTCTGTCCAAACAACTGCAATTCAAAGCACTATACAGATGGTCCATAATAAAGAAAAGGGCCCAGCATAGGATTCATTTTATTGTCTTTAATGAAAATCTGAATCAATGAAGAAAACAAGAACATAAATCATTGTTCAAAGATGACCATCAGCATTTTTTCACATTTTGATTTTAGTCCATTATTCGAACACAGGAGGCACTCGTGACATCTTGCGAAACCTTCATGATGAATGAACCAATAGAAATGCTTCAAAATAAATTCAATCAACTTTAACTAACACTAGCAGAACAGAACTCAGTCATCTCTCTAAGCTGCCATTTAATATATGCATCAGTCAGCAAAAATATACTCTGTTCTGTTACATTTTGCATGCTGTACAGGTCTTGCTTCTGTTCATAATGTTTTCCATGGAGCATTGTATGGGGACATTACCTTGCCCAAGGGTACCACAGTGATGACAGTTGCAGTGCTGGGACTCGAACCCACAACATTTTGATTGCAGTGACAGTACAAATAAAAAAAATTAATAAAATGAATAACTCAGAATCACGTGCAATATAAATATCAGTGAAAATAATAAAACAAAATAAAAAGGGGATGTTCTGTGGACTGTTTTGTCCATGTGGTGAGAATTAGATAAGCACCATGGGTATAATGTATTCACGGCCTGGTTAAATAGTGAAGATTTAGATTTTGCCCACTGACAAAATCGCATTTGGAGCTGCTGGCAGACTGCTCAGTCAAATTACTAACTGTGCATATGGGAAATGCCACTGAGCGGAAGCAGATGTTTGGACTGGAGACAGGAGTAGAACTGAGCGCAGATGCATCCACAGCCCTCCTGGTTCCCATGGCTACATCCCATTTACGTCTGATTCCTCATTTTCAGCAACAGCCCCTCTCTCACTTAAGTAAAGCAAACAGCATGTTTAAAAGTAAAGCTGCAATTGTGAGAGCTGCCAGTTACAAGGGGGATTCCACCAACTGTTCAAAATTTCTGCCTAATTCAAAGACTGAAAGCAAATTCATTCGATGCAGTTGGGTTTGAAAGTAATGTTCTTTTAAGTGACAGTAACCAAAGTTCAAGGTTAATATCCCTATTTTATACAACCAGTGAACCAGTGATATATCCTCTGAAATTTTTCATAATGGTTATAATGATGGAAAGTGGAAAACCTGAAAAGAAATTCTCAAATACAATCTTGCCACACACTTGCATCTCCACTATGAATAGTTTTACCACGAAGCCTCGTAAAACCATCGTAAAACAATGTCTCAGACCAATCATTCATTAGCATTTCATGTAATGACTTTCTGTGATGCCATTTATAGAGGCATTAGTCACTTAAGATGCCTGGTTCTGATCACCATGGCTTTGAAAAGTTCTGACTCAGGAATGACACATTTCTCATCAGACCATTATGAAAGACTTTACACCGATAAATGATGTCAGAATTTTGACCCATCAGTGGAATTTCCTTTTTAAAAAAGCATTTGCTCATTAATAAAGAAACCACGATGTCCCATATACCTGTGGAAAAGTCCAGTTCATCCCAAAGGTGTTGGAAGGGGTTTAGGTCAGGACTAGTCAAGTTCTTACACACCAAATTCAACCAGCCATGTCTTTGTTTTTGCAGGATTTTCAAATCTTATTTAATGCCATTTAATGCCCTTTATAATGCCATTTCTAACATTTTTAATGCCATACGCAACAAATAACACACGCCAGTGTATGAAAGCGTGTATATTTTAATGCATTTTTCATGCTGTCTTAAAATGAGGCAACAATGAACATATTTTCCTCTGCTTAACATAATTAGAAATGGATCAGGAGAAATTTGCAGCGTTTATTTGCAGATTTCAAAATAAAAAAAAATCTGTATCACACAATTTTGGACCGGAAAGAAGCAATTACCAAACTGGTTCCATGTTTTTCATTCTTCGTGAAAGTGAATCAAGCAGGCTCAAGGTAAATTGGTAATATTTGTTTCTTCAACACTATCTAAAGTTTTAATGCCCGCATAAAAGAATTTAATGTTTTTTAATACAATTTAAGGCCTTAATTTTTGAAAAATCAATTTAACGACTTAATGCCCTTCGGAAACCCTGTTGTTGTTTGTGCACTGGTACACAATCTTGCAGGAAATTAAAAGGTTCTTATTCGAACTGTTTCCAAGTTGGAAGTGAGGTGATGTCTGAAATGTCCTAGTATGCTTAAGTATTAAGATTGCACCTCTCCTGGAAGTAAGAGACCTAGCCCAAGCCCTAAAAAGCAGGTGTCTCATTTACTGTATATAGTTTGGAATATAGTGCTGAATACTGGTTATGGCAGATGCAAATTTGATCAAGATTTATATGGTTGGCCTGGCTGGTCATGATGCTGAGAAGCATGTGCTTGCCTGCCAGTAAGCTCAATATGTTTTTTAAGCTTGGAGCTTCATAAAGCACTGAAAATAGATTAAAGCCAGCCTAAGTAAGCACTCTCTGAATCGATTCTCAGTGTGTATATCGCTGATCACTTATCAAGTTGCTTGGAGTTCCTGCTTGATGCATACATGAAGAAAGGACTTAACTCTAAGTGAAATTAGCTTGAACTTGTAAGATTTGTTGAAGCAACAGATCTCATCGAGCTTAGTGAAAGTGTGTTCGATTCGGGTCAAGAAACCGATTCATGAGCTCAGATTCACAAACGCGAACCGTTCACACACAGGAAACGCGCGACTGTATAGGGTGAAATGCGTTCAGATTTTAAATGGTTTCTTTTAGCAGAGATAGGGCTGTAAAATACGAATTACATTCCATGTCTATAGTCCTAAGCGCTGTAAATACAAAGTTTAATTCAGTTGGGCTCATGAGTCGGTTGAAAAGAACCATTTGTGAGTCGGACCTTGTTGCGTCCAGACGCTCTGCGTTCTATTAGCAGGGTCTGTGTGCAAAGGAGTGGGACTGGGAGCAGCTGTGGCAAAATGTCCAACTAATCTCGAAAGAAAAGACAACTTTACCCAGGAGGAAAACATTATAGCCCGTTTGGCTGAGTCGGAATGAAAGAGAGACGTGTCTCGGACCCCAGGGCGTAGGTGTGCCTCCCTTTGGAAAGGTACCGTTCTTTAAAACTCGCTGTGAGGAGAGTGAGAGGCAGAGAAAGGAGGAGGAGGAGGAGAAGACTGGAGCTCACATTGACAATAAAAACTACACAAACTGGAACTCCACCTCCAGCTGAACTGAAAGGTTGGTTATCTTTCCGTTCTTTTAATGTTCGTATGTTTCTGTCGGTGCACACTCCTTATATGTCTCCTCTCCCTCTCTTTTGACTCGAAACTCAGGAAAACAATGAAGACCTAACTCCTCAAGTGTGCCCGTCACTCAGCTAGCCTGGCTAGCACCGAGCTAACACACAGCTTAGCCTAGCTAAGTTTCTCTCCCCCCGCCTCAGGAAAGTTTGTGCTTTTACACTCTCTCGGGACTGAAAGAGAGAACTTGGGGGTTCATAAAAAAGGAAAAAGGGCAGACTCTCTCCTGGAGTGGCCCTCTCCCTATAGGTCCTTGTGGTGGATGGACGCGGAGGTCAGGAGCGAGGAGCGGGGCGCCGTGCCGCCCGTGCCTGGGGTTCCGGACAGCAGCCGCGGGCCCGACTCGACAACCTTTCCCTTCTTCCCCAAAACCAGCCGGGTCCGGGTGAGTGACTTTCGACAGCAGCAGCAGCCGTCCCGAACCTACCCGGACGGTCTCTCGGACGTGATGATTTATCCTGTAGCCGGAGAAGAGCTGTCGGCCTCCGGGAGTGCAGGGAGCGCCGCCGGGGAAGGCGGCAGCTCCCCAACCTCGGAGGGACCGGACAGCCGGATGTCACCTACGTCAGCCGGCTCGGACGGGCCTTCTGCCTTTCCTCCGCTTCCCCCGCCGCCTCCACCGCCCCCCGGCTACGGAGCACACGGGAGCGTGGATGAGAGTGATCAGCAGGATGTAACTGAAATCGATGATGAGGAGGCTGTTTTCTCCCTCTCCGCACCACCCACCAACCAGTAAGGCTATCTCACATTCCCACATCACACACGCAAAAAAAACTGCCTGCTTCGAAATCAAGGTTCACTCATAGTGCAATATTCAAGTGTAAAGAATGAACACAGCACATTGTGAACAGCATGGATTTATTCTCTGCATTTAACCAAATTCACAAAGTGAGGCAGTGGGCAGTCAGGAATGCAGCGCCCGGAAAACAGTGTGTGGGATTGTACCTTGCTCATTGGTGCCACTGGGATTCAAACCTACAGCCACATGATGAATAACCCTCTGTACTGTTGACAGTTATAAGAGAAAAAGGCAATATTTAAAAAATTACACACAGGAGCCCATAATTACTAACAATCCTTTGCAAGTTTCACCGACCTGTCCAGATCTGGCTAGATATATGCTTCCCAAAAAACTAATCTGTTGCCTAATCTGGTGGTTAGGGAGTTGCCCCTGTGATTTTAAGGTCGTGGGTTTGAATCCCAGGACAGTCCGTGACACAAATGAAGTACTTGTTGGGGGTGTTTCTGTCCCCACACCCTGCTCCCTGGGCACCATTGTCGGCTGACCACTGCTTCACTGGGATGAATGGGTTAAATGTAGTGGACTCAAGTAATTTCCTCCAGGATCAACATAGCATTATAAAAAAAGTCAAAGCCCAGTGATCATGTGCTTATCAGTTAGTTCTTTTGCAGTATAAATATTGGTGAGGTCTGTCCTCCTAAAGTAACATAAGGCCTATGCCGGACTATTTGACCTTACAGCTGAGCATGCTTTCTGATTAATTCATGAAAAAAGTGTTCTGCAGAGACGAACCTCTGTTACGTAATTGGAAGCCACTCATACCAGTGCGGTTTGAAATGCATCCAGTTTAGCCTCAAAATCCCTGTCCATTCCTACTCATTTCATTCTTGAAAAAATGACCAATTTACTCATTACACAATTTGGAATAGCTGTGGTTGGATATGAAAATATGACCCCTGCACTTCTTTGGGCTGCGTGTTACTGACTAGGCTCAAATGAAACATCGGATAGCATCATGATTATCTAGAGCCCTTTGAAGTTTCTTGGTTAAACCACACCCTCCTTATTTGCCTAACACTGGATGTACGATTGTATAATGAGAAATATTCACTCTTTAAGGAATTTGTACCATTGAGAAACCTGTTATGCTCATTATATTAGTGCAGAAGATGCATCTGATGGTCTTCTGATGACATCTAATACTTGCACGACACACCGGTTGATCTTCAGCCTGCTAACAATCAGCAGCTGTTGTGGTGTGTTTTGCTTTTGTGGAAAATAAACAGCAATTAAAGCTGTTTATGTGAGTCGCTCAGTTCCTGTTGGTTGTGTGTGACTTCTCGCGCAGGTATTGAAACATGTTACACAGCAAAGACTTAACACACTGCCGCACAGCCGTGTTTCCAAATGACATCATAGGTTTGAGATATCTGTGCACAAAAATAGTACAGAAATGAGTAATCATATCAGAAATACTCCTCCCAGATCCAGGAAATGTTAAGTGATGTGAAAACCCAGTGTCGTTTAAGTGAAATAGAATCCTTACTGATGATCTGGACTTATTTTCCACGCTAGGGTTATTGCTGCAGAAATGTCAAAATGTGTGTGTATTTTCAGCTGTATAATTGTGGAGATGGTTTCTATTGGACTGGATTATACTAGTGTTTTTATACTAGTGTCTTTTAAAGTAGACCAATCTATTGAAATTCGTAACAGTGTCCTAGTTCATATTTGTAAGATGGTCATGACAAGTGAACGGTAATCTGGAATTGGCCAGAATGTGATACTGTCTTACGTAATCTGCAACAGAACGCACACGTTTCCTGATTTCGACATCAAATCAGTTCCAAGACCTTTCAGATATGCATTAAAAGAAGTGCCAAGGCCTTTGAGATTGCTTTATGGCTCAAAGCATGCAGATTGCACTTCCCAGAAGCTCACCGTCTTCCCGCAACGAATGGCACTAATTAGTCCTCACTCACTGCATGTGACTCCACCAAATGCTGATATATGACAATGTGAGATCAAGCCATTTGCAGGTTTTTATTTATTTGCATAGTCTCATGTGCTTTACTGGTAAAGGCTTCTTTACTGGTGCTGTTTTTTGTTAGTAGAAGAACATGAATGAACACAGTTATGTGTTTTTTATGCATGCTAGGTTTCTGTATGGATAATAAATGTGGAGGAGTTACATTTTAGCAGTACAGGATGTGTAGGTGGGGCTCACATAACTGCAAACCACATAGATCGCGTTTATTTAACTGTCTATACTTAGTATATATATATATATATATATATATAAAATAATAAGCAGAAATAATAATTAATCTCTAGCATGGCAGGGCAGCAGTTGTTAGTGAAAATAGATCATTAAGTATGAAGCCATCACAGTGGGGAATATTTATATTACACCACATTGTCTCATATTGATAAACAATTGTAAGCATTTCCAGTGTAGTTTTGTGACAGTTGTCTGAAAATGCCTGGCAATTACACAACAGATCACAGCAAATATTTGCAATGTAATGCTAGATAAAACAAATGTAGGGTTTTAAACATGTCTACTTATGAGAACCCTTTGCCTGCCAGATGATGATGAGGTTGACTGTGTCGACTGTAAACGCTTTGTGTTGATAATTTACTGATAAATGGGGGAAAAGTATTGGCCTACTGCACCAATGAAAATGGATCAGGCTCGAACCGTATCCTTTCCTTTTCACATCGGTGTTTTTGTGGTTGACCACGCTCTACATGAACTGGTTGCCTTGGTTAACTGTGGAGGGCTGAAATCGTGTACTTTAATGGTTAATGAAAGGAAGTTAATGGTCATGGTCTCCTCGACATGCAGTGTGTGTGTCTGCTTCTCATGCACACAGGAGTGTCCATTTTGTCACTATTATGGAATGTGTGCTTGCTCAGTAGACTGGTGACCCAAATAAGGACAAGGGTGCTCTCGGAACTTGTGGCTGATAGACCCAGACAGACATGGCTGGCGAGTCCAGGAAAGGCCTGGCTGCATGTTGATACTCGAGACCAGAGGTGTGCAGAATCTCATTCTTCAGGCGCCCAGCTGTAAATCATAGAGAGCCATCAGAGCTGCAGCAGATCTACAGTTTTCCTCTGTGTACTGGGGCATCACGAGGCCTGATTTCAGTGCTCACATTTGGGCAGATATGTGTGATTTTCTCCTAAGAGTGTAAATAATCACCCTCACAAGTACTTAAGAATCCTAGAAAATTATTCTGCCACAATTTGACTTATTTAAAAAAAGGAAAATGCAAATCATTTTCATAGTACCAAAATTTAAATGATAAAACATTTGCTTTTTTTTTAAAGCTTGTATGAAAATGACAATTTATTGTTAATTAATCTTAATTAATATCATTGTCAATAGTATTTGATGATGTTCAATGTGATATGCAGGCTTTTAGCCATTTTCAAACCAGCTTTTTAAAAAAAGCATGGTCCAGGTCTTATTATTTATATTCCCCCAGTGTGAAAATAGTCCTTCCATCCATATATTTGTCGTTTTTTGCATCATGAATTTGTCAGCATTTAGAGCATCTCTTTTTGTGAGCGAATGAGCCTTAATGCAGGAGGTAACATTTAAAACGGAATTAGAACTCTAAATAAGGTCTGCTCTGGGATGCGCAGCCCTATTCCTTAGCGTGTTGTCAGCAAGCCCCAGTGAGTTGCACTGTGGAACAGATTGACGAGGTTGGACGGGGTCTCCTGTTTGCAGCGTGTCTGACTAAACTTAGCGCTTTGTATGCGTACCATAGACAGCCACAGCCATTCTCGCCTCTGTGCCGTGCACTTCATTCATAAACAACAAGTGCCAGCAGTCGGATAAATAATGCAAAAGAGAAAACTGGTGAGGCTGCGCTGGTCTGAAACACCCAAAGCCTGAGGTAAAGCACACCGTGCACTTGAAAACGAGTGCTTGAATTTGAGTTTCCACGAAGATTAGAGAGGATTTTGGCGTAAACAGTTTCCCTTGAGCACGGAGAGAGAGAGAGGGAGAGAGAGATGGATTTAGTGATCCGTGCCGCTGCCAGATATACAGTTGCCCATGAAACCGCAGAGGTGTAAATTGAACACCCATGCTGCTTAATTGTCTTTCTAGAATTGTGGAATGCCAAATAATCTGCATAGAGCCGACTAATTTGGTAATTCGGGCTGCTTAAGCAACAAAGGACATGCCTCAGGATAGGCTTCGCACTTTTCTTTATACTGTAACTTCAGTAATTCCTTGTAGGCTAAGCAAACTCATGAGACTGATGTTTAACATGGTTTTGCTTTGTACTGATAAGACCTTCAACAGCTCGCCTTTTGGATTTAAGTCATCTAAAGTAGGATTATTGCCTCCATTACTTACTGTCCCGTGTTAATGACTATGTTGCCGATACTTGTACTGTCATCTCTCAGCAACAGGGACCGTAACAAAACATGGGAAATTTCAGCTCATGTTTACTGAGTGTGTCCCAAAATAAAGGTCAATATAAACCTAAAATAAAATAAACAGGGAGGTTTCCTTTGTGGAAGTCTACTCCGTGTCTGATTTAATTCTCTGAATGGTTCATTCCGGTGTGATTTTTTTAAGAGAAGCACAATAGGACAGTTCAGTTGGCTATGTCAGGTCTCTAGAGTACTTTTTGGAGGTCTAGTGTTCTGTGAGGAGGTGATGTATTCTTACCACAGGATGTGGCATGGAGGCTCGATTTATGCACTGCCTCCCCCCCCCAAAAAGACAGAAAAACAAGACAATTCTGAACATATTAGCTTGGTTTGGGCCACCCTGCATGGATAAATGCGTCTCAGAGGCCATAGTTAAAAAAATTCACCAAGTGTCAGTATAGTCTGAGGTTGCCTGTAGAAAATTAGTCATTGTGCATGCAAGAGCATAAAGCCTGTAAAAATGACTGATGGATTGGGACAATACTAAAATCACTGACAATCACGCTACACCACCTTAACTAATCTTACGCAAATTGTACGTGACTATTTTACCTGGAGTTGTACTGCTTAGGACCAATATGTTTATAAATACAAATTATGCTAATGCAGTTATTTGAGGAACATCATGTGATGCTGAAACTGTTGTTCCCAGTGCTTCTGATATCCTGAAGATAATTGTTTCCAGTTTGGATATCTTTGTTTAGGGACAGCAAGTCTGGCTGTTAGTATTGACAGTAGTGAGACAAGTGGGGACCAGCAGCGCTCTTGGAGGAAACATGAACTTGGCTCCTTTTCAGTGTCTCTCTAATGAGACGACGTTGCTTGACTTAGCTCTGACATCTCTAGTGATGCGTACCGCTATTTACATGTTTTTTTTTAAAAGCCTTCATCTCACCAGCGCTTGTTATACTGTATCCCAAGAGCAAGATTTACCAGATTTTCACTGTTTCAAGGAAAGAAAGGCATTGGCACAGATGCCATCAGGGAGGTCTAGTTTGTTTCCCACGATTTAAAAAGAATTAAAATCGAATTAGTTTGAAGCAGAATGCTGCTAATAACCGTAGACTAACAAAGTTTTAAAAGCTTTTAAGCTGTAGTACATGAAAATGTATTGGAGTAGAGTTGCACAAAACTGTTGATGGATTGATAGCACTTATGGAAATACAGTATTTAATGTCTAAACATACTGAAAATCTTCAGTATGTTTAGGTTCTGAACAGAAAGGGCAAAAGCTCAGCTGTGTGTGTTTCGCGTTGATTCGAATGTACACCACAATTTTCAAGGTTTCTGGCTCTGCTCCACAGTCAGTGCTCGCTAAAGATGGTCTTTTAGCCTTCCATCTGTACGTAAGCGGACAGTACCCATGTGCTACCGCTCTCACTGTCGCAGAGTCTAACAAGCTGTGACACTCTGTCATGTGTGAAGAAAAACAAAGCTGTTTCGCAGCTGTTCCTGGACCCCTTTCTCTGCTGTACCTTTTTTTTCCAGTATGGAAACTTTAGAAATGTCCCAGTTACTCCAGGCGATTTGCATAATGGGTGAATTTTAAGTAACTCAGGATGTGTTCGAATTCCAGAGTGCCATGAGAGTAAAACGGGAATATTGATCCTTTGGTTCCTTATACATTCCATGTTGTAAATTATTATGTTTAGTGTTCTGGGTCATAAATACATTCTCAGGCCATTATCAGAGACAGTCGTTGTGCTCTTCGCTTTGGTTTATATTTTAATTCCTATTTAAAATTAAATCAACAGTAGCCACAGTAGTGTGACAGTTGGGGTCTAAAAAGCTTCTTGGAAGAAACATGAACTTTGCTTCTTGTCAGTGTCTCACTAATGAGACGACTTTTTTCTACATGGTTTGACTTGGCTCAGACATCGCTAGTGGTGCGTACTTACTGTGGTGCTATTTACATGTTTTTACATTTATCCCTCGACAGTGATGGCTTGTGGCATGGCATATCTTTGGAATGCGTTACATTTAAATGCTTTTTTTTGGGCATCATCAAAATAAGCATTTCAAGGTAAACAATACCCTTAAGTAAGTGTAGCTGTGTCAGATCTAAACAGTAGTGTTATAACTGGGTACCTCATGGTATAGCTTAAAGGGATAGTTCACTCCAAAATGAAAATCTGATGTTTATTTGCTTACCCCCAGGGCATCTAAGTCGAAGGTGAATTTGTTTCCTCAGCAGAA
>JBBKCR010163131.1:0-16237 GCA_037577295.1 Ladigesia roloffi | reverse complement strand
GAGAGAGAGAGAGAGAGAGAGAGAGAGAGAGAGAGAGAGAGAGAGAGAGGGACGGAGGGAGGGAGGGAGGGAGGACATAAACCTTATCTTCTTTGGGCCTGAATTAGCCCTTTTCTCTCTTTCATTCTCTCTACCTTTCTTTCTCTCTATCTTTCTTTCTTCCTCTTTCATTTACTCTCTCTAATTTACTCCCTCTCTCTCGTTCTCTCTCTTTCATTTACTCTCTAATTTACCCTCTCTCTTTCATTTACTGTCTCCCATTTTCTCTCTCTCTCTCTTTCTCTCTCTCTCTCTCTCTCTCTCTCTCGCACTCTCACTCTCTCTCATTCTCGTTTTACCCTTTGTGTTTCTGACCTGTCAACCTCTTGTCCTCACTCTCGCCTTTCATTTCTTGATTCTCCAGCTCAGGCACTCCATTAAGTTGTGCTTTGTCTGAGGGTGGGTGGGGGGAGCTGGAGGTCTCATGAAAAGGCTTAGTAGCAAAGCAGAGCATACAGGTGAGGCAGTCAAGTGTGAGAATGATGTGAACACACGTGCACACACACACACACACACACACACACACACACACGTACAACCAACATGCGCATGTCCTACTAGATAAGAAACCAATTAAATTCAGTAAACATGTTCAAAGATATTATAATCACACATAAGATTGACATTTTTTTTCACATACATATTGATATTTTTGCTCATACACAACACACACAAACGCACACACACACACACACACACACACACAGAGGTAATAAATCTGATAGGGTGCATCCAAATGCCTTTGCTGGTTGGAGTAATAAAGCTGCACACCATAATGCTCTGCATAATCACTCACAAAATTATGCATACAATAAAGAGCGTACAGACGACGGTGGATGTCTTCAACCAAACAACACTTTTTCACGCTGTTATTAGACCCTGGAGTATCCAATAGACCAATAGACATTGGCTCCTGACTAATTAGACGGAGCTGTCATAAAGCAGCGCAGTCACTGAGGAATTCCTCTGGAGCGGACGGAGTGTTTATGCGGGGGGTAAAGTGTGCTCCGTTGGTGAGATTTGCATTAGGTGCTTTTCAGATGCAGTGGATGTCGAGCTGAAGCACAGCAGGCTGTCGAATCATTGATTTTCCAAGCTTGGATACGTATGAAAGGAGTTGGCAACGTGCAGTAATACACAAAAGAAGAAGATATAACCAAATGGCAAAGTCAGTACGATACAGGATCATTGGGGATATTCTATAATGGGAAGAGGCATTACCTGGGGGGAAGTGGTGTCTTGTGGTCATCATTCTGTCCAAGTTGGAAATGATGCCCTACTTACTTTACTTTATTGAACAATAACCAACAGAAATGGTCCTTTGATCACTGTTGGAAAAACAAGAGCAACACTATTATAGGGAAGAGAAATGTGCCCTAGTCTTTATTCATTATATTAAATCAAGATCAAGAGCCAATAGAAACGGTCCCCTAATTACTAGTCATTGTAATGAAGAACCAAAAGCAATAAAAAGAGCACAAGTATAGGAACAAGAAATATTCCATAATCACTATTCCCTACTCGGGAATATCAAAGCCTCCATAGAACTGTAAAGGACTGTAAAGCAGCATTATGCCCCATGATTGAAGACCTAGAAGAACAAGACATGATATAGTCACTATTTCCTTCATTAGAAAATCAGGAGTAGCGTACAGCCATCACAAAGGACAGAGATGGCCTTCTTAGCACTATCTTACACACCAGAAGATCAATCCTTCTCTGTAGATCAGTAATAGTGAAATGACCCCCTTGTTCAAATGAAGAGATTGTGAGTTTTATGCAGCCTTTATAAAGTATTGCACTGTCTAATTCAGTGGTCGGCAACCGTTTTGCCGCCACAGACCGGTCAGCGCTTGACAATTTTAACATGGACCGGGGGTGGGGAAGATGCATAGATTGTTTATATTGCAAATATAATAACAAACATGAATCCACTGTTGGACCGAGGTGTAACGAGAGAAAAAAAATGTAAATAAAACATTGTTCTGACTCAGATATTAAATACAACGGAAATAATTATTTCTTGGGCAGTCCGATGCCAATTGATCCACGGACCCGTACCGTTCCATGGCCTGAGGGTTGGAGACCACTGGTCTAATAAACAGCAATGTTTTGTCGACATCTTGAATTTAAGACTACCGAAGTGGCCTCCAACTCACCGTACAAACACATTTCTTTAGAAACATGCAAAAGAATCCCACAAATGAAGAGTCATACTTGAATATGTGGCTGGTGCTCATAAATAAAAAAAAACTGCACAAATGGAGGCAAAACAAGCCAATAACTCCGTGGTTGTGCATTACTAAGGGAAGTGAAAAAGAACAGTGACGCAAAAGTTACTTATTAGTCAGTGTGTATGTGTGTGGACCACGAGTAAAAGTTGCATTGGTGTAGAATTCCGCAGAAATCTTAAGGGACTTTTTCCAGCCTGAGTTTATTCATGCATTCAAATACAGTGATTAAGACGCCCCTGAGAATAAGGGTTATTTTATGGGCTTTTGCGGTTCTCCGCCACCAATAAGCAGTGCTGTTAAAAAGTGCATTTTCTGTAACATTTACAACAAGCGGTTTAGATATACCGTCTAGGAAGCTCGGAGAGTTTATTGCGTCTCTGAGACAGACTGGAGTGAATGCGAACGCTTTAGTTATATGCAGCGGTCACTTAAAGTTTATTTTTATAATTATCTTTTATATGCAGGGTTGATTTAGAATATAATAAACTGACAACAAGTCTGAAGTTTGTCAGCTTCACTTTGCAGTTCCTTCAGTAATTGTTTACAAGTGATTATACAGTTAACCAGAGAAGTGAATTTTCCCAGAGGAAAATGCAGAGATTAATCAGCTTAAGTAGTTCCCCATTTGCGATGCAGTTGCTAGAGTTTTCCCAGGTGCTTGCTAGAGTGTTGAAATGTGTGGTCCTCTAGGTGGTTGCTAGCGTAGTGATATAAGATAAAGCTTTATTGGTTTCACGAGTGGGAAATTTGCTTAGTATGGCAGCAAGTGGGCAGTACATAGTTACTGTGATAGTTCACCTAAAAATGAAAATTTGATTTTTATTTGCTTACCTCCAGGGCTTTCAAGTCGAAGGTGACTTTGTTTTTTCAACAGAACACAAATGCAGATTATTAGCTTTAGCCATAGCAGTCTGGTAGTTATTTAATGGAAGTGGATGGGCGTCAGACCTTTCAAAATAAAAAAAAACATGCACAGACACGTCCAGATTACACCCTGTGGCTTGTGACGACACATTGATGTCTTAAGACATGAAACGATCCGTTTTTGTGAGAAACTGAACAGTAATTATATCATTTTTTACATCTAAAAGACGACCAAATCATCAAAACATAAAATTTTCATTTTTGGGTGAACTATCGCTTTAAGAGCAGCACAATTGAGAAAAACATTAGAATATAATAGAATACAATTAAAATAGACTAAAGTACTGCCACAATATAGTATAGAATAAAAACATAGAAATTCTCAATATACAGTCTAAAGATGCACAGTATAAAATATAGTAATATAGTGGGTATAGCCGTATTGTACACAATGTACATATATGTATGTAAACTGTAAGCAGACTAAATTGCACATTCGCCGTAAAGTATAAATGTTCAGATGTACAGTCAAAAATGTACAGTATATAATCCACAGTATATAAAAATGTACAGTATATAATACAAAAGTGCATGGCCAGGCATCATATGTGGTGGCTAGAGCATTGCTAACCATATTTCTCATTAATGCTCAGGTGTTCCATGTAGGTGTTGTAGCTTGCTTTTTATTCCTTTTGGAATAATAAGAAAAAAAGCACAAAAAATAAGCCCACCATTACTTAACAGGTCAAAAAATGGATTGATCACGTTGTGATATTTCTAAAATGCCTGGATTTCTGCAAGAAGATGAATATAAATCAAATAGCAATAGTATTAACAGTAATTGCAAACCAGCGTAGAAGCACTAATTACATGGTTGTATAATGAATTACATTTTCATTTGGTTTACACTCATGGCTGCATTTCTCTTTTTTGTGAGAAACACAAGGGTCTTTTTCTTTATCACACAAAGCAAGAAAATACACATAACAAAAACTCATTAATACATTATAAAATATCTTCCATTCCACTTACAAACATAAAATTGCTTTGGACTGAAAGACTGGGATGTTTATGGTCAGTGATAACTGTGAGTTCTAGAAATGTTGACTTCTAGTGACAGTGTTAATTGTGATTATTTTAACAAAAATTTCTCTCGTTTTCCCTCTACAGTTGCACTCTGACGTAGACAAAGGCGAAGGCAGGATAAAGTACGTTCTCACGGGCGAAGGGGCCACCACCATATTTACCATTGATGAAAACACAGGTGACATCCATGCTACCAAGCGGCTGGACCGTGAAGAACAGGCCTATTACACCCTGCGAGCTCAGGCCCGCAACCGCGCCACCAACCTGCCCGTGGAGCCTGAGTCCGAGTTCGTCATCAAGGTGCAAGACATCAATGACAACGAGCCCAAATTCCCTGACGGCCCCTACCAGGCCCAAGTTCCTGAAATGTCTCCAGTGGGTGAGTGAGCAGAAGCGAAATGAGGCCAGTGACTCATCACTGCCGTTTTATTTTCCAGGCCTTCATTTTAGTGATGGTGTTGAATCGGTTTTGTAAGAACCTTCTTTTATAAGCACATAGGGTTATTTCAATATTCATTTTATTAGGAGGTCATATGGGATATTAATCAAAATAGGACTTTATATTACTTCATTTATTTACTATCAGCCTGGAAAGTATGCCTGGTCTTATGCCTGTTCTATCTCTAATACAGTTCACATTTACATTTGCGGCATTTACAATGCGCTTTTGTCCAAAACTCCATTCCCCAAATACAGGGGGCAGTCTCCTTGAAGCAATTTGGGGTTAAGGGTCTTGCTGAGGAACCCAATTGTGGGATGCTGAAGACCTCTTGGTCTGGAGGCAAACATCCTACCCACTAGGCCACCACCACCCACAATATGTTACTCATTTTGTTGCTTCCTTGTACATTTCAATTCATTTAGTTTTTGCTAATCCTGACCAAGGTTAGGGTGGGAGCCAATTCAATTCAGTTCTTTTCAGTGAAATTCACATGAGAGTAGTCAGATGTAGTTAGTTGTTTCCTGGTTACTTTTACAAAACATTAAGAGAAACTAAATAAAACCCAATAGAAACTTGTATAGACTGTCATTCACAACATAACATCAGAAATGTTGCACTTTCAAACTGACTGTGCTGGCAGGTTTGAAGGAACAACAACAGATTTGCCCTTGTGTCTCAATTAATGTCAATCACAAAGTGAAGAAACTACACCCGATTAATATACGTGACCTTTTACAGGCACACAGAACAAAATTTTATTGCAATTAATGGCCGGAATGACAACAGGGTGCCCAGCTTTGTTATTGTGGCTGAAAGAAACAAAAGAAGAACTTTGTGGACCTCCATTTGTTTTAGATCCTTTTCAATCAATTCACTTCAAAGAAATTCAATTTGTTTTGAAGTTTTACTTGTCATTATAGCTTCGATGGCCATGAAAGTACTAACATCCATCTTACAGCAGAATAGGTAGAATAATTCTGAAGTAATACTTTCCAGACACAGTGTCCTGACTTTGTCTTGCACACTCAATACGTATTTGGCATTGGGCGAAACGTCTGGGTTAATTAACCGCATGCCATTGCTGTAAGAAATAAGCATTTATTTAAAGAAAACACCTTCAGGCCACTTCACAGACTGATGAACCTAGCTTAGTGGTGTTACCCCAAGCAAATCAATCACAGCACAGACAATATTTACACTTTCGCTCCGCTGAAAGGAGTGCTCTGTTTGCCACTGCTTGACCGTGCGGCGCATATAATGGCTGACAATCAGGGGAAGAGGGTTGACGGTCTGTTTTATAAGAGCAATTAACATGCTGGCTGCCAGTGTCTGTCCAGAACCTGGGAGCAAAGCCATTAGCCTCTGCGAATGCATGCGACCCCCTCTCTCATTGACTGCGTTACAGATCAATTTAAAATCATTAGCGGTGGAGTGGTGATGAATGGACTTGATTAATGAGAAAATGGTTAATTTAATTTGGTAATTAAGAAGCAGGAGATTGTTTGCGGCTGTGGACCTTTGTGGCACCTACGCACACATCTCTCCCTCTCTCACTTTTGACTTCAGGGAGTGCAAATTCGTAACAGATGCTTGCGATAACACCCTCGCTTGCTCATTTTTTACACGTTATGACATTATCAAGATACGGCTGCATTGAAACATTAATGTCAGGTCAGCCATGTGACGTGAACATGTACGATTCAGGTTAACTGGATTCGGTTGTAGAGAAGTAGGACATGCATTCATATGTAGCGTGCTAAGACTTAGATAGTCAAGCTCCCTCTACCGGGACATTAGCCAGCTAAATTAGAATTAGCTAACCAGCCACTAGCATGGCATCAGCCAATTATAAAGAGAGATTTGTCCACTAGCAGCATGACCTTGTCCAATAAAAAGGAGAATTTGCAAGCAAGTACCATTGTATAAGCTAATGAATTAATTAGCTAACTAGTTTGTTGCACAGCATTAGCCACCAAAAGAGAGAGAATTAGATAGTCAACAAGCAAAACAGAATTATCCAGAACTAAATAGAGATCTAGCATGGTGTTAGCTTGTAAAATAAAATAATTATTCTACTGCAGTATGGACAGCCACAACAAAATTAGCCTAACACCTAATGTCATTTGCCAGCTAAAGAAAGAATTGGCTGAGTAGTTGGCACAGCTTTAACCTTCCGAAGTGAGAATTAGTTTACCAGCAATCAACATAGCATTAGCCAAAAAAGAGAGAATTAGCCAACTAGCAAAGTATTAGCCACCTGAATTGACAAATTGAATTACCTGACAAAAAAGCAACATGGCAGTCATTTCTGAAGAGTGTTTAAGCTAACTAGAAACTAACATGGAATTTGACAGTTGTGGAAACTGTTAAACCAGTAACTAGCATGACATTAGAGCACTGGAAATAAGAACCTAAAATTATTATTAGCTGACTGGAAAGTACCGTGGGACTAGCTAACAAAAGAAATAATTTATTTATTAACATCTCGTGCCCATCGGCCCCGGGAAAGTCTCATCATACCAGTCAATCCTAGAATACGGTTTCATCTACGATGGCATTAGAGAGCACTAGCCTGAGTATCCAGATGCATGGAAGTACTAGCATGACAACCTGTAAAAGTTGGGTCTGATTATCCTTATTAGTACACAACCAAAAACCTTCTCATTTTGACTTCCAGGAAATCCCAGATCAAATCATTTTCAAACAGAAACTGTTCATCAATTATATTTCGGAGCATTTCTGAGTGGAAATGTTTTGCTAATAGCTGTACTGATTTGAGGGCTGAGCTATTGGCAGTTTTCTGCAGCTTTATGGCAAACATTATGCCTGTACAGTGCAAAGCATCAGCAAATGAGGAGATTTGATGTTGGGGGTCATATAAAAAAATTATAAAAATACTTAAAAATAATACAATATCCTTAAGCTTGTCAAGTCGCATTTTATGAGTAAATTTGAGCTTTATGGGATGCACTTCAATCCCTCCTCACTATTTGCTCTGCCTTTAATACTCTGGGTCCCTATTGACTTTGAGATTTATAAGAATTTTAACCAGGATAGAGTTTGAACGAATCAAAACCCACTGTACGCGTTGCATACTTTGCTGTTGTCACTTAATAAGATTTGTGTAGTTTGATTCACCAAAAACATTCAGAATAAATGTATTCATAATTAAACCACCATTTTCCAACTTATTTTGTACCTAAAATTATCATATGTTAGAGAAATTGGTTCTGACTTACATACTCAAATACACACTATATAAACGAAAGTATTGGGACACAGCGAGTTTCAGGGTTTTGTATATTCCCCTTTCCTCGAGTGAATAGCAATCTATATTCTTCAGCATACCTTCAGCTGACCTCAACCTCATTCAACACTAGGGATGAGCCGGATACTCGGCTAAAACGAGTACGGAAAAAGAACTTTTGACGAGTATGAGTATCATACGTGTAATACGAGTCAATTTCTGTGCTGCCTGTTCAACACCATTGAGACTGGAATGGAGATTGTGAGCCAGACCTTCTTATGCCGCATCCGTGCCTGACTTCATAAATGCTCTAAAAACTGAAATCACCCCAATTCCTACAGAAACACTCCAGAGTATTGTGGAATCTGTTATAGCTGTAAAGGAGGTACCAATTCCATATGAAATGTATTATTTATGAATTGAATATATGTGTTGCATGAAAATTCCTGTCGGAATATATGTCAGACATTCAAATGCTTGTATTGTGAATATATACTATAAAAGCCTGCCAGGAGGGTCACCATGAAGAATTGCGAGGATGTCAAGAGTGTGTAAATCATAGGGGGGCTACACTAATGGGTTTTTGGTAGCTGAATAACTTTAGAATACTTTTAAGTTTGCATGCCATCCCAGGAAGACGAAGGGAATTTGAGGCAGGACTAAAGTTGACACACATAATTTGCTTTGGGTTCTTCAGCAGTCTCTTCCCTGCTTTTACTCTCTCTTCTTTAGGGAGATTGGGGTGAGCTGCTGATTGAAAGGTGCGGTATCTGAGCCCCACCTTGCTTGTTGGCGAGTGTCCCTGTTGGCCTTTTTTGCCCGACCCTCAGGAGCACAGAATGGAGTGTTCATCATTTTAGTCATGATCTCCTGAGCACAGGGCAGTGCCAGCACCACGGGTGGCCTTCCGGTCATGCCCTCAGGAGCACAGACTGGCATGTTGACCACTTGTTCTTCAGGCACGCTCTATTGAGCACGCCACTGGAGGCCTTCCGGTCATAGCCTTTAGATGCACAGGGTGGCATGTGCACCATTTGTGCTTTGAACATGCTCTGGTGAGTAAAACACAGTGCTGCTGCCACTGGTGGCCTTCTGGCCATGCCCTCTGGAGCACAGGGTGGTGCACTGGTCTGTGGCCATGTTCTCCTGAGCATGAGCTGGTACTCTACATACCTTTTAGATATTTATGTCTGTGTATAGTGTAAATGAAGCCTTGCGGTTGTCTGTTAAGTCAAACAGTCTCCTTGATTCATTCAAATGAACACTGTATGTTCGAGAAATACTCATCTTCCAATCATCTGGTATCAAATTTAACACAGAGCTGTATCTCAGGGGTGTCCCATTTCTTTCCTGGGTGCACTCCCAGCGGTGTCTTCCAGATGTTTGTGTTTCAGCTTTGACTCCAACTGGGCCTGTCCCCAAACATCTCATTTAGGCCCTTTACTAGCAGGCGCGTTTAAGGCTAATCTGCGCTTTTCCGAGGCCTGCGGCGGCCCGTAAATTGCTCTCCAATGAAGACCTGGCGCTTTCCATTAGATGTTTTACAGTTTAAATAAAATCTATCTGGGAAACATCAGCCTGACAATATTAACCCACCGCCCCCTTCTGCGGCATCGCTCCGCAGCACAAATGGCTCCGTAATAGGTCTAAAGGACAAGTTCTCACACACGGATGGGATCCTAGCAAAGGTCGAATTCAGCGAAGAAAGGATTATGTCGCAGGGAAAAAAAAAAAAGAACATGTAGAGCGCGAAGGCGTTGTCTGATATAGAAATCTATCTAAGCATTTACTGCTGTGAAAGGGTTGATGAGCAAATAGAGACATGACAGGGTGGAAGTGCACAACAGCAGGACTGAAAAGGCAGCAGATTCAATAAAACCTCGCAGAAGGCCAGAGACAGGCGCATTGTGGTGTTCAGTATTGTCTGCCTTTTGGATTCCTTGGCTGTGTCCTTGCTGTGCCTTGCGACTTTTGCATGGCCTCATCTGCGCATTCGGGAAACATGTGGAAACAATCAGGATAAGGAAGAAAAATGAAGCACATGCCACTCTGGAAACTGCCCGCAACCGAGGTGGTTCCAACCTTGAATTTTCCATTTACTTTCAGGGGACAGGGGGCCTTATGTGTGACTTTATTTCTTCCAAATCATGGAAAACTACATTTTGTTCCATTTTACGGTCCAAAATCTTACTACATACTACACATTCCGCATTTTTTTTATTAAGAACTGTTCATTCAGTCTACACGAGTTCAGTCCTGCTTATTAACATTGTAGGTATTAGTTATAAGTTATAAAACATGTCTCAATATAGGCCCAATGCATTGCAGCCAATCAGCTAATAGACCGATATTATTGAAATTGAAAACAAGGGTTTCTAATTAAGTAGCTTCTGAATGGAAGTGCAAGTTAGGGGATTCTAATAAAGTGGCCAGTGAGGTGAAGCACAATCCAGGGGTTTCAAATATGGTGGCCAATTGAGGATAAGCAAAAGAATGGCCTTCAGTGAGTGTAAAATTTCAGTTTATAATGTTGCTGGGGTTTTTTTTTCCAGGTACATCAGTGGTGGAGGTAAAAGCTACTGATGCAGATGACCCCACATATGGCAACAGCGCCCGAGTCGTCTACAGCATTCTGGAAGGACAGCCCTATTTCTCTGTGGAGCCCAAGACAGGTATAACCAAAGCAATAAACAAGGAAATACTCACCTTAGTTCGGGAATACTAATGTGCTGGCGAGGATCCATAGCTCTTTGCATTGCAGCACACACTCTTTATAATAAAGGTCCTAGGAAAAAAACCTGTTCATGAATAAGGACGTTCTCTAACCTTCACAAAGGTTCCTCTTTACTTACACAGCCTTCCAGGGATGATTCTTTTTCATCAATAGAACTCAGAGTGTTAGAAAAATCAGTTTTGAATAAAAAATGGTGTTAAACAGTTTTAAACCTGGTGTTTACTCTCCTACGTGATCACCGTCTGCGGAGAATATCCTGAAAGCTCTCGCAGGTTCAAAGATCTTGTGGGATTTTCTGTTTGTTTCTAAGACTAAAAGTAAAAGAAAGCATTATTGCAAATTTTAGGGCTGTTTTTAAAAGTCCAGTAGTGATTATTACATGGCCACTGGAACCCCCTGCCCCCCACACGTTTAAAAATCATTCATTTCATCCCCCCACTCATCCACACATGGATTTGTATGAGGGAACCATGCAAAGTGCAGAACCACTACAGTACCCCCACCCTCCCATTCTAAAACCCCCAAAAGTAAATCTCATTTCCCCGCCCCCACTTTAAATGCTTCTGACACCCCTCTGTTATTATTAATACATTTTAAATTTGAATAATTGTAGTTCTACATTACACATGAACACCAAACAAAGCTTAAACCTGACATCTTTATATCAACACAAACTGGCTGGGACTTCCATATTACGGTTTTTATCAAATGAAGCTCATGAGGACAGAGCTGAAGGAACCTCACTGGAAAATATGATGCCACTGTGTTCCCTACAGTCTTATTTTTAGGTCACCTAGGGCAACCGGTCACACTATCACAATTTAAAATTCTGATGCCTGTCGAAAGAGGGCATGTGCCACATGATTTGTGCCCCTTCCCTGCTCTCCCTGACGTCTGCACCAGCTTTTGTAGCTTCGGTGTGCGAGTTAAAAACACCCGACCTCCTGACATGCCCGAGACATTCTGATGATTCTAGGGAATATTTTTAGAGGATTTTATTTTGTGTATATTCCTAAAATTTGACCTGTGCTGGGGTATGAAAAGCCATATCTCACAAGGCTGTGGGGGAATCTCATGATAGATCTCGGAATGTCACAAGTGAGCACAGCGCTGAGCCTCTGTGACATCTCCCGGTGCTGAACTTTCACATGAAAGGATGCTTAGCTTCGAGATTTAAGGAGTTTTAAACTTGATTTATACTTTCATATTTATATATTTCATATCTGGATTCTTATGAGATTTATGTAGGAGTTTGATTGTGGTTTATATACAATTTTTGCTTGAAAAGTCGATTTTTATATAGATGCATACGTCCATATAGATGAGAAGATTAATTCGTACTGATTGCGTGATTTATTATTAAGCTCATTTCGTAAGGTTTGCTAAATTCATATTCACCAAGTCTGATTTGAATTAGAATCAGAAATTTGCACAGAGAAAACACAGACAAAAACTATATAACATATCATGTCTAAATAAATTAATACAACTGCAGAAAATACTCAATATTAAATACACTATGTTATATATGCAAATACTGCATATAATACTTTTGATAAATAATCTCAGTGAATTATCACAAAAAATGGTTTGGAGTACCAGTAGTGATATATCACATGGACATAATAATAATAATAATAATAATAATAATAATAATAATAATATATTGCAAATAATTAAATTATTTAGGATATAATCAGACAACTAGACATTAATCAGAATCAGAATCAGAATCAGAAAACTTTATTTATCCCGAAGGAAATTGTTTAAAAAATTGGAATTGGAATTCATACATGATTCATACTTTCAAAGGGTTATAAGAGAGAATAAGAGAGAAAGAGAGAGAGAGAGAGAGAGATTGGGAATGTGAGTCAGAGAGAGAGAGAGAGAGAGAGAGAGAGAGAGAGAGATATTGGGAATGTGAGTCAGAGAGAGAGAGAAAGAGTGTAATGTCATTATTCTGAGGTCAATGTTATGATTGGCTCACAACTTGCGGAACCAGTTGAGAAAGTTTAGACGATGTTTACAGTGAACATTAGCACCTGATTACTTGAAAATAAATCGTGCAATACAATCAGCAAGCTAGCCGTAAACCGAGGTCATTTCACCTTCCGTCTGAGGTCTGTCATCGGCCTAAATTACACCCCCTGATTAAATTTTTTAAGTCAAGAGGCTAATTTTAGATTTTTTTTTTTTTATTCTACCCACCCCCCTACCCCCACCCACAGTGTTTTGAATCAGCAGGTTCCAGACACAGCAAATAGCAGCTCGTATTGATTAGGGTTTATCTCAAACAGTCTAGGCCCAGGACAGAAAAACAGGGGCCGTTTAATCGCCCGGGAATGAGTCAACCACCGATAATGCCAAAACTAACAAGCTTCCGGAGAGGAAATTAATTCCGGGTCTGGTGGAGACGTGGATAAAGGTGACCTATTGCAGAGAGCTGTTATTACGATATGCTTTTGTAAAGCGTGAGAGCCCAGTCTGGAGAAGGTCCATGCTGTAACATGAATAAAACAAGATATAGTAATCCTTCACTCCGCCTATAGTGAAAAAACACAGTGTTGGGTTATTTTTTTTGTGTAAACCTTAAATATACAACAAATACGCAAAACACTTTAACTTCAACTTCTGTTTAATACATTACCCTTAACGAAAATATAAAGGTAATCCCATAAAGACTGTACCTGTAATTCGCACGGGCATTTACTTTAGGATGCGCTGTCATTTTCTTTGGTAAAATTTGTCTAATTTTTATTACTAAAAATACGGTAAATTTAGGGTTAATCATCAGTAATTTTTGCATTAATAATTTACTGTTCATCAACGCACATCTTATTCAGGCTCCTTCAGGAAGAGGACTGGTTTGTAGAGACCTGCCAGTGAAAGCAAACACTGGATGGCGACTGAGCTCAACCGCATTTTTTTATTTACTTTACAGTAATAAAACTAAGAAGAACAAAGAGGTGACTGGCAATCTGTGCGTTCTGGTAAAGAAGGGATGTCTGATGCACGACAGCTGTCTATTATTTTCCGAATTCTGTTCACCTCACTAGTGTTTTGTCCCAATTCTTTTACCATAGCTCTGCAGCGCTTCAAAATTCACAGTTAGATATATCCCCAGGAGGCATTTCTAATAAGCCCACTTTTACAAATTTTGCCTCCGTAGATCACCAGTTATTCACCAGAATCCAGCTGAATTTACATTCACATGAATTGCCTTGAAAAAAGTAAAAACAATGAGAATATTTGCAGGTTCTGCATTATTACAGAGATTTTAGCATAAAACGATCAGTTAGTTTTTCAGAAAATATATTCGTGTGACTCCTGATCCATGAACTGGGGGGTTACTGTAATCCTATTTAAATTATGACACAGCCGTAGTCCTGAAAGAGCTTTAAACCTTAGATTGCGAGCGCCATGGATCTTCGTTGGCAATGAAACAAATGGTAAATTGTCATCATACCACAAAACAGCTCCTTATCTGAAAGTTCTCCTGGTTTGTGTGGAAGGTGCTGAGCTTTGTTTGGTCCCATGTAATTTAAAAACATTTGATAATAATTACAACTACTGTGTTGTTAAATATGGCTTATGCAGAGTTGAAGGCCAGTGTTACACCCAAAAGTGACAGAAAACGAAAGAATGAAAGTATTAATCTAAGATTTTGAGTGTCCAATCCCAGCGTGTGGCTGTGGGCTTGATCTGATTGGTCATCTCATTTGTATATGGTGCATGGCAGAGTAAGCAGTATTATAATGTGTCCATTATAATGCTTCTGTTTTAAACAGTTTTTATGTAACCAGAGTCAAAACCCTAATGGTATTTATCTTTTTGGCAACATACAACATATTAAAGAGTAAAGCGTGAAGTAACTTCCATTGATAGAGCACTTTAGTTCCCTGACCACACATAATAAAAGGCCCAGTTTCAGTAAAGGGCACATATCTGCAATTCGTTTGTATAATTTATATGTCTTCTGATTGTAATAGGTTATAAAACCACTTTACAACCTCACTTACAGTTAAACAAATTGCTTTTATTACTATTTCTTAATAAAGGATATGTGGAAATGGGCCTGGCTGCCCTGTTTTAAGCCTCATTGACAAAGCAGAGTAATGTAGGACAAAGTGTTAAATTAAGACTGAAATCTGAGATGTAGGGCAGAAATGAATTTGGGTATAATTATGTTCATAGGAGAGAAACAGGCATAGACTGACAGTGAAATGTGATCCTGCAGGTATAGTGAGGACGGCACTACCCAATATGGACCGAGAGGCGAGAGACCAGTATCTGCTGGTCATCCAGGCCAAAGATATGGGCGGCCAGATGGGCGGCCTCTCAGGAACCACGACAGTGACAGTCACGCTAACGGACGTCAACGACAACCCCCCACGCTTCTCCAGAAGTATGACTATCACATTGGGAATTATACACATTTCAATACATCAGTGCTTTATACACAAGATTACATCTATTTTTTCTCAATATGGACAAATATGAAGAAAAATCATAGAATATAAACAATAAAAACAAGACACTGACATTTTGTCATTTATTTTTTTAGAAGTTTTAGAGTGGAAAACCATAAATACAAGCCAACTTTACTTATCACCCTATGGCTTCATTTTACAATTTTTACAAAGCTCTAGTATTTTCTTTTTAGCCAAAAAAAATGAGCACATACCTTACTAAACATTCTTAGAATTCGTTCTCACAATTTCTTTGAACTCCTAAAATGGTTATTGTGCCCAAAGATTACTACAATTGTTAAATTATTATAATGACTTTTAATATGTTTCTTACAATTTATATTTGAAAATAGCCTGAGAATGTTTTATTTATTTTTGTAAACATTTTCTTAATAAATAAAAATGAAAGCAACTAAGTCTAACAATATGCCGGTCATGTTGTATGGGAGCCAAAGGACGGAAGCGCAGATGTGGGATTCCATTTTTGCTTTTATAATACTTAATTCACAAAAAAGTAGTAAATATAAGTTTGTACATTAAACCAAGGAAATTACTTTCAAACAGAACTAAAACCCCGAATTAATAGAAACCCACAAACATGTAACCAGCAGCCGGCTGTGACAACTTGCCCGGCCGGAGTACACATATCAAAATAAAAGTCCCACATATACAAATTTAAACAGTGGTGGCTTCTAGTGATGGTCAACTACATATTGCCATATAATAATATGCCATATTATTATAAAACATTTGAAAATCAGTACAATTGAATTGCCTAAAAATGTACTGCTTTGGTGAAGCAGCTGCAGCTGAGTAGATCTGAAACATTACTTTCTAAAGTCGAATCCCTAATGTTTTCTTTTATAGTGTTTTATAGGGGCAGCACCAATGTCAGAAATGTACATGTAGTGCAAATTCCAGAGCCCACACAGACAGCTCTATGAGCAGAGCGACTAATGTAACACAGAGCGGGGTCACGTGGCCAGTGTGGACCGGCGACAGTGCCCAGGTGATAAGAGAAAAAGAGAAATAGCATCATCAATAATTTCTGTATGTGTGCGTGTGTGTGTGTGTGTGTGTGTGTGTGTGTGTGTGTGTGTGTGTGTGTGTGTGTGTGTGTGT
>JBBKCR010163124.1:0-16238 GCA_037577295.1 Ladigesia roloffi | reverse complement strand
AGTGACCAAATACTTATTTTCCACCCTAATTTACAAATAAATTCTTTAAAAATCCTACCATGTGAATTCATGGATTTGCACAATCAGTGGCTGACTAAATATTTTTTTGCCCCACTGTATAGATGAATAATGGGTTCTAGAGTTTTGATAATATGAAATCCGCATTCAATAGGGAAATTAGAGGTGCAGGCTGAGGAATCTTTCCATTTTTTAAAAAAAATGAGAGAAATGGAAGCTTGGGTGATTGTCTGGGCGAGACAACCAGAGCTGATCGATTCCTTAAACATCTCTAATAAATTGGGGCCTGTTTATTCTACATTTTTTAAAAATAATACTCACATGGGAATGTCATCTGTCCCTGGGCACTTTTCACATTGCATAACCAACAGGCCCATACTGAGCTCTGCTATGGTGATTGGCTTACCACAAACCTATACCACAAACTGCTCAACAGAGGGAATATACAATTTGTCAAAAAATCTATCCAGCTCAGAGTGTGTGGATATGAGCTCAGATGAATAAGAAGACATGTAAAATTTCTTAAACACCTTTAAGCTGTTCTATAAGATCTGAAGTTTTGCCCGAAACTTTGTCTGAAGGATTTGATGAGATTATGATTTCTTTCATATCTGATGTGCTAATGAACTCCTGGCCCCATACCCATCATAGGGTTCCCAAGGAAGGCAGCAATGTCCACACAGTTGCATGTTTAGTTCGCAACGTTTGTTACAGTGTGCTTGGTATACAACATGGAGACAGGCAGAACTATAGAACTAATAACTCACAAATTCAAGCTGACATGAACCAACCCTAGGGTTCACCCTCTGACCTGACACATAGAAAGTAGATCTGGACTAAAGCAGCAGCAACATATTATGGTATGTCATTCGAAAACCTTCTGCTTGCGCAAAAGACACTCCTAACATACATCTGGGTTTTGAGTAACGGCATACATGATTTCCAAATGAGCTATACATGGTCTCCCCCCAAGTGTATGATTTTAAAGCAGAGAAGCTGAAAAAGCAGTGGTAAAATATTAATTTGCAGTAAAATAAAAGAAGTCATCATTTTGAACCAAGTGTGTATTAAGCCGCCATGCCCCATGGGTATTAACAAGATTCTAAAAAATGCATGCATTGAGACTGCAACATGGTCATACATAACAATGGCATCATATTTACAAATGGAAGTAATGTGTTATCAACTTGAAAGAAATTAATGTGTAAAAGTGTGGTGAGTGTGAAAAAGGAAAATACTCCTTTAAAGTGGGATTATAAAGATGCTGGACATCAGAGACAGCAAACTCCTTCATCATAATTAGGAGCATAAACAGTAACAAAAGCCATGCCAGTATTATACATTTTGCCAGTAATTATAATAAGTCTACTATTAAAGTCAGAAGTACACTTGAATGTACAAAAGCAATAGTTTTATGCAGTTAAACAGCTTGATTTGCCCAAAAGAGAAGAAATACATTTGAACACATCCATCGCCTCTTCAATTTTAAATGATCTGAGGGTTTAAGTGCAAAGGTAATATAGCACCTTGGTGCATTTATTAGTATTGTTGAATCTTTACAAATAAGGATAGTAAATCTAATTTCATTCCTGTTTTAAAAAGCTGCTACATTATTTGGAGTAATTATTTTTTTTAAAGGGAAAAAAATTGATTTTTTTTGCAAACTGAGGGCAAGGGTGGAAAAAAATAGGAAAACTTTCTGAGGGTTTAAGTTCTTTTAAATTAACCAATTATTAGCCAATTATTACCCAAAAAATTGCCAAGTAGCTGGTCTAATTAGCTGAGTCTCAAACCACTTGGAAACGTGATGCAGACAGTACCTGTCGTCAAGAGCTCGAACCGAAAGTTCAGACAGAAATGGAGCTCCTTCTTCATTTTAGCAAAGGTGGCTTGTTTTCTTGCCACCATCGGTGTGAAATAAGGGAAGAGGAAAATCTTCTTTCCCATATAGAGAATAGGAGAATGTTCTAGTTCCAAACTTGAAACAGGTATATTCTAATCACAAGAGGACATGGTGATTCACCTTCCCTGGACTTGTGATGTGAGGCGCAATTGGCTTGATCAAATATGGGTTTTTCCTGAAAGTCAAGCAGGTCTTGTAAAAGTTGTTCCAGAAATTCAGAGGGATGAAGGCCCTCCAAACGCTCAGGCAAACCCATTAACTTTACATTATTCTATCTGGAGTCATGCTCCATGTCCTCACATTTCTTGGGGAGGGAGTCATCCAAAGCAGTCAACTTGCAAACATTGAAGTTCGGCTAGGTTATTATCCTGAATGCACAAGGTTGGCAATGGTCTGACTGTGACGAATGCAGCAGTCGGAGCGACAAAACAAATCCCTTGGATCTATTCTTTTTTTTCTTTGTTGGCTCCTTTTTTCCACTTCATTTTCTGTCAGTTGATTGATCTGGCACAATTACTCAATAAAACAATTGATTAAATATATAAATAAACACTGTCAAGTAACAAGAAGGGCTTATACAGTATTGTTGCTTGGCGAGGTGTTGCTTGGCAAATTGTTGCCAAGTCTATTTTCAGAGCCAGATTGCATTAATTTACTAGCCTAATTATTATTTTGGAATGTGTGTAGACATGTGCTGGCAGAAAATGTCAGGTACATGCGACTTCCAACACAGCACAGACACAGTTTAATGACAGACCTGGGTAGAGGGAGAAACAGAGGAAACAAGGGAGAGAGAGAGAAAGGAAAAGAAATGAAGGTGTAGCATTTAACCATGTGGCTCTAAATCCCAGGAGCTATGCCTGTTTTTGGTAGAAACTATATTTCTACATTGCAAATAATTAACTTATAGTAGGGTAACACCAACAGACCCAACAGCCATGAACTGCAAGCTCCTGATTCTATGTAACTGAATCATAATTGAAAGGGGTGTGTTTAAAATAACAGCACTGTGAAATTCAATTTGTGAAATACATTCTTTGAAAAAAACAGATGCCAATTATTGGCCTTATTTAGCGTAAGGAAGGCTGCAAGCATTGTACATGCTATTTATAGTGTAATTCTCTCTGAAATTCTGAGTAAAATTGGTCATTCCAGATATTGTTCAGAAAACGACATACCTTAATTAAAAGAGTGATCTGAAAGACTAAAAGAAACTGAAAAATAATCATATAAATGGATCGAAGAATGACCAAAATGACAAAGACTCGGTCGATGACCAACTCCAAGAGAATCAAAGAAGGTCTAAAGTTCCCTGTTTTCTGTGTGTTTTCTGTTCCGAGTCCAGAGGCCCTCGGGCAGGCATTGGAAGGGGAGGTGAGGAGCTCTCTCCAGAAGCAGAGTGAGAGGAAAAGCTTCCTACCAGGGAGCTAGTGGCGTGATGGCTTGTGCTGCTGCCGCAGATGGTGAGTCCAGAGTCCAGGACTACGCTTTCCACGCTGGACAATCGCGGACCCGATTAGGTCTCCCAGACGTGAGATTTTTGAGTCTGCTCTCTTGGTCCAGGTAGAGAGCATCACAAGGGGCTCGCAGTACAGTCACCACAGTGGGGGCGTGAGAGAACCCTGAGCGCTAAGACTATGCTACCAAGCGCCCAGCCAGCAGTCGCCTGCCATGGTCAGCAGCGCCAAACCCACGGTCGTCAGTGCCGAGCCCACGGCCCACTGAAGAGTTTAGACAATATTAATCAACTTCAGCCCTTAGAGGAGGTAGACATATTGTAAAAATACTGTCACAAAGAAGTGCTCTTAACCCTTAGTTGTTGTTGAGGGGGAAACAACAATAATTATATGACAGAATACATGTCATAGATTCCAAATAATTATGACATATATTAAATGTAAAATAAATGCATATTGCATATATTGATATAACCATGTTATTGTTATAATATCCAGGTTTAAACCTTTTAAAATGATTCTACATAGCAATGCAGTGAACTGCAAAGGCCACAATCAACTTGGAATCTTCATTAGAGTGCTATATATGTGTGACAAAATGAATACAGCATCCCGCAGAAAAGCATTTGTGACAGATGAGGAGACTGTATGTTTCTGGCTCCAGGAAAGAGTTCGCCACTTTGGCAACATACAGGCCTGTCCCACAACATCTGCTTTAAAATTCAGACATTTGGTTCAGTTCCTTTGAGATTAACCTGCCCCAACACGTTTCTCTAGCTCTGAAGTGCCAAAGAGAGAGTAGCAAGGAGTTGTTAACATTTTAACCTTGTCTCTTGTGGAGGAGTACTGCTCAGCAAGGATTCAGTCAGCCTCTCAGTTTGCTCATAGAGGGCCCAGTGCTCAAAGCTCTATCAATTGCAATCAAGGTAGGTCAACACCTTCCTGTACTCAACCATTGTTTGCTCTCCTGCTTCATAACTCTCCCCTCTCCCTCAAGATCAGCCTTCACCATCTTTTCTATCATCCCGCTCCTTGCTCATTCTCACTCCGCTCTATTTTTTTCCGTTATTCACTCTACCCTCTCTTGGGAAGTTTACTTTGCACCACAGCTGTTAATAAACACAACCCATCACAATAAAAGCATTACTTGCTAGTAATGCATTTTTGCTAGTAAGGCACAACAGCCACCACGATGACGAAAGCATGTAGCCATGCAGCCACTTCAGATTGATAGTGTTCTCAAAGTGGCTTACTTGGCTAATCAAGATATGGATTGCCAGGCACAACTGGGCACAATCCTGTTATTTCATACCAGAAATTAACAAAAAAAAAAAACAGCTTCCTTTCTGCTTTATCAGAAAATGTTTGCTGGACCAGAACGTTCAGCATTTAACATACAGTTTATCTAGACTTGTTCCTAGGGATAAGAGAGACAGAATTGATTCTTTTATGAAATGCTGTATGTGTTTTGAAGAATCTGATTGAAAAACTAATTTCCATATTACAACACCACAATGGTCCCACATTTTGAAGCTTTTTAAGAAATAAATTGCATATTATGTGTCTTAATCTGTGTCTCAGTGGCAATTCATTATAAAAATTGGGTAATAACCACAACAGAGTTTTCCTCTAAAAATCTATTTTAGTCAGTATCTGGAAAACTGGTTTGTCTGAGATTCTGTACCATCTGTCAATATTTAGATGGATTCTGTGCCATGTATATATGACTCTGCTATATAACTAGAAAAAAATGAATACTGAATTAGTACAAAAGGGTGACTACAGTTTGTGTGTGTGTGTGTGTGTGTGTGTGTGTAGACGTACACAGAAGAGAAAAGGGGCATGCTGGAAGTGACACGGGGTCTGTCTGGAAGAGATTAGGCAGTGCAGACGACATGCTCATTCATTGGTATTCTCCTCCTTTTTCTCATCAATTCAAGTGTAATCACATTGAAAACAGGTCCCCCAATCTCCTCACATGCAGACACACACACACAACACACATTGGGATGCTCAAGCTATCTGCACTCCAATGGCAATAACATATTTCAAGTATGGTTACAAAAGCATTCATTTATTTGGATCTTTAAGGAATGTTTCAGTGTCTTAAGTCAATAATTTTCTTCGCATTGCTTTCCACTGACAGCCTTTCATGATAAACTGTATAGGGTGGTGGTTCTCAATCCTATCTTAAGTGTTCTCTGCAGTAACACAACCACTCCTACTCTGGAATGGTTTTGTAATCAGTTTGTTGGTTGGATTAAATGAAAACATTAAAATATACAGGACAGGAATACTCCAGGACTAAGGTTGGAGACCCCTGTTATGCCGTATTATTTGTTAAATAAAATACACCCCCGGAAACCCAAAAAGAGCACTGCTACTTATTTTTAAATAAGTATCTCTATGAGTATGACAACTGATATGTGCCAGTGTCTGTTAAATTCCTAAACAAGAACATCATCCTGCTTTATGAGGTATTGATGAGGTGATCATCGGAATCTAATCTTATTTAAATCATATAAAAACACTGCTCTAATCAAGTGGCCTATATGCTTGACTATTTTATTGCTGTGGATTGAGATATTTATGACTTGCTGGAACACAGTTCCATGCCTCCTTTAATCAAAACATTTATACCTAGAAACTTCAAATGTCAAGGATGAGTTGAGCTAAAATGCATATAACAAACAATAAACAATGCTGTGACAGGTTAGTGGCTTTATTTATGTATTTTGGCCATCTGCAATTACGGTTTCTCAAAGGCATAATAATGCAACAAAAACAATATACTATGTACATTTAGCCAATACCAATGTAGTGCATTTGCTTGTCTGATGCAGCAATAATCTTCAAGGTTTAAAGTTAATCATCAGACAATCACTCCAGCTGAACATTAATAATCAGAAAATAATTTGCAATGAGATTCATGCAACACAAGCACAGCAGCTAACTGCATAATTATGTTTTATTTCTTCTTGCAAAATAACCTCCAACTTTCCTTTACTGGATATCACACCAAACCAGCTTTTCTAAAGACAGAAAACAAGTGTCAATCCCTGATCTCTCTCATCTTGGCAAGATTTACTCCTCTGCTCCCTACTACCATTAGATGCAGCATGCAGCATGCTGGTATTATTTCTTCAGCAGATATAAAATATTACAAATAATAATGAATGATGCGTCACATCTATACAAAGCCTGCGCACTACTGCCTGTCTGAATGATGTCTTAAAGATGCAAAAACAAGGCTGGGTAAAAATAGCATCTCCCTCAGGCAGAGAGACAGGAGGTGAGCTTTTTCTATGGAGTACATGTTTCATTCTATGTCGCTCTGTCAAACAACAGTAGAGGGAGAGCTCATAGGAATGAATGCTTCCTTGTCTGTTTGTTCTATGCATTCAGTTTGAGCTGTCAAAGTGAAAATTAAGCTATGGATCCGACTAAAATAAAAAATACAAGGTATAACCCCATAGAAACCCATTTAACCCTAGCATCTGCAGCACCATTTTGATGCTGCCTCTAATTCTGTGCCGTGTGATTAAATAGTTGATTGACAACTAAGGTCAATGTGCTGTTTCTGAAATAGGAAAACTCTTTGGTTACTGACAGTGAAGTTGTGATGTCTTCCCTAGTGCAGGCAGGCAGCTGGGGAGTCACTATATGAAAGCAAATTTGCTTCATCCATGGTCCAGAGTGGTTAGTTAAATACTGGTGTTCATTTTAGGAGTTCACAGTTTTTGGAGGACTGGAGTAGCATGGAGTCAACATGAACCACATAATTTTTGTTGTTTTTTGCGTCATTTTTCCATGGATTAGTGACGTTCAATTACACCCGTCATATGATCCCATCAACAAAGGTGGGGTGTATGTGTGTAATGGGTAATCACTTGCTTCTCCAAGTTAGGTAAAACTAGCCAGCACATTGCCAACACAACGTTATAAGACAGTATAATGTGTTTGGAGATATGCACTAATAGTAATACAAATAATAATACAAACAATAATACAAACAATAATACAAATAATAATAATAATAAAAATAATAATAATAAAAATTATTCTACTTCTTCTTCGTATTATTATTAATAATAACAACAACAACAACAACAACAACAACAATAAGAGTAGTAATTTTTATTATTATTATTATTATTATTATTATTATTGTTGTTGTTGTTGTTGTTGTTGTTGTCGTTATACATATTATTTATAAGTGCTTTTCATGAATCTGAAGGTAACTTTACAGAAAAATATATAAACAAATTACAAATATACATATAAATGGATTTACAAAAGGATATTTACATATGCAAGGATGATAGTGGAATGAGGTGTGAATAAGTCATGAGGGGTAATCTAATCTGAACAGATAAGTTTCAAGTAGAGAACTAGAGAAGGGCAAGGATGATGTGATTAGGAGTTTGAGTGGGAGTGCATTCCAAAGTCAGGAAGCAGGGCAGCTAAATGATCTCAGTCCCAGGTTATGGAGGGCTTTAAATATTAAAATAATTTCACTCTCTCTTTCTCTCAAGCTGGTCGCAGTAGCCTTGTGTTCACATCCGACAGTGGGTATTAACCCACCACCTGAGTGAGGAACCTTTTTTTGTTTGTTTTTTGTCGTTTTCTTTGTCCAGTCGGCGTTTTCTTCCCCCAGCTGGCTCATCGATGCCATCAAAAGAATTTAAAGCACTCATTTTGAAGAGGACACTACACAAAATCGCAAAATGTTTGCCCTAGAGCGCCGCCAAGCTTCAAAAATTTGCACGTTCATCGAATTCTGATTGGTCGAGAGGAGATATCAGGTTTTGACAAAATATAGGGGCGGCGCTTATTTCGTTTTGGAAGGAAATGGCATGAAATGTTGATGGAGCAGTGAATAGATTCTGTGCACAGCAAAATGGCATTACAAACGGCATTTTTTTAATAAATATATAGGTAAAATTTTAATACCCACTTTTTACTCTCACTCTTGTTCTGATGAGTCCTGCTGTTCTGTTGTGTTCTATGTGTTCTAGGTTGCACCTATGGTCCAGGAGAATGATTTTACATTTCACTGTGTCCTATAATGTTTATGACTGAGAACACAATAAATCTTTATATACTTACTTACATATGAGCAGGGGAAGTAGTCATTAAACATACTGTAAGTTCTCCCCCTTCTCTACATTAGTCTAGAAATCAGCCAGACCAAAGATAAGAGGAAAATGACTAACTATACAGTGGTAATAGCAAAGTACACACATCCTAAGCTGTTGAGAAGTGCGCAATAATGCTGGTACTGTGCTTAATCTAAATGCATGGCCACTACCACACACATTCAAGGCAGATAGAACTGCAGCAACACTACAGTGAGGCAGAAAGCCTCAGACTGCAGATGCTGCCAACAGTGGCTGAACATGACTGAATCAGATGTGGCATGGACTGGGATTAAGCCCATCCAGGTGCACTTTGGGAAAGCTCAGGGTAGAGAAAATAGTTCTCTGAGAGACAAGAGAGGAAAAGAGCAGGGTAAAAGAGGAAGTGAAATGACCAGAGAGAAGGCATAGACAAGGAGAGAAAAGTGTAGGAGTTGAAAATAAAGCAATTCAGGTAATGTCTTATCTTGACAGGAGCTCTCCACAGGCATGGTGTTGAAACAAGGTACATGGTCACAAGGGCTGCTCAAAATCCCAGAGGACTTTCTACACAGGATGATGACCTGATTTTATGTCACCTTGTCTCAGATCATTGCCTCTATTTTTTTTTTTTACAGAATATCCACTGATATTTAAGGTATGTAGGGAACTCAATTCTCATACTCAGCATGTTCAAATCCAAAACTTTGGATTTTAGGATTTCCAAAACAATGATTGAATGCAAGAATATCTTTCTGGGTAATTTAATTGCAGGCTGCACTACAAGTTATATACTTATATTGGTATCTTGTTTGTCATAGGTAAATTGAACTATATGCTGATATACATTAAGACATCCAGGTTTGTAATCATGAGGGTTTGTACACTGAAATACCACAGAACGTCAAAAACACTGAAAAAAAGATTTGAAATCTTGACTAAACGTGTCTGTTGCACATGAATAAAATATCAGTGCAATTTCTGGCAAAATAACGAAAAGACAGCATTTGTGTAGATGCACATGATGCACTACGCCCTTCAGCATTTGGCAGATTTGCATTGAGTTTGTGCATTAAATCTTTATTTTGTTTAAGCTTTTGTAAGTCCTAAATGCTCCTATTTCATTATAAAGATTCATTTTAGCACAACTTATTGATATAACAGTATCATTGATATTGTAATTACATGTAATTAAGATTTTCCATATGACCTATTTAATATGTTCTTTCTCTAAAGAAGAACATGAACAACAATGACTGACAAAGACTGACTGAATTTCAGCATATGTAGAATAACTGCACATGCCAAACCCAACTCCCCTTAATTACACTTGGTCACCTTTGATTAGCCCTGAGTGCTGGTCTAAAATTTGTCACACGAAACTGATGAACCTGCAAAAAACAATAAAGGATTCCCCATGCTGATTATGGAACTGCTGAACTGGCCCATGTGATGATTTTTTAGAGTGCATGGAGTCGTGTGCATGAAATAATAATGATATGGGCATAAAATATGCAGGGCTAATGCAGAAGACCTGTCATGGAAAAGTGTGGTGGTGAGGTTGGCTGGAAACAGCAGCTGCCTTAGTCATGGTGACAGAATTAGAGTGCATTAAAAGAGAATGTGTGCAACCTGCTTACAGTTCTATACAGAGCTTTGGAAACAGCAGCCCTCATAATCTCTGTTAGAAACAGATCCTCTGTCTGAAGTGATCTTTGCTGGGGGCAAACTTAAAGTAACTAGTTAGTAAGTCTTAACAAGTAATTTGTAAATGCTTTGTAAAACATAGACAAGACACTCTTTACATGAGCTCCTAACTCATAACTCATAAGTTAATCATGCATCCTGCTTTTGTAGTGTTTGTAAAGCATTTATTCAAACATCAACTGATATAAAATATTGCAACCATGAAGGGCCGTCATGTAATCCTTAACAGTAACACAATAAAACAATATTAAACAATGTTTAAAAAATACTGAACAAAAATATTAATACATTCATAATAAATTATGAACAGTACCTAAGTTAAAATAATACATGTATAAGAATCAGAATCAGAAAACTTTATTTATCCCGAAGGAAATTGTTTTAGATACTTAGTCATCACAGACAAAACATGAATAGATGTGTTTATTAATGATTAACTGATGAGAAATAACTAAGATAATAATTACTAAAACATGATTAACAAAATATTAACTAAGACTTTACCAATGCTTAATTAATGCTAAATATGGAGCAGTTAAGTGCTACCTTGTTTTTGTTTTCCTTCTAAAGATTTGTTTATTCAAAATGTGATGTTATGTTTTTGACTTACTGCCCACCATCAGCTCACATCCCACTGGACACTACTTGCTACACATTCTGGATATTAATTTTTGACATTTTAAGAGAACTACCTTTCATGATTTTATTTCGCACCATTTTAATGTAACCTATCAAAGGGAACCAAACAATGACATACATATATTTTGTTGTGATTCAGGCATTAGTGCGCATTCAATCAAAATACGCAAGTGTAGCGCTACTGAAACTTTAGATCCAGCATCACAGTGAGCTTAGTTGCAGTAATCTCAGGAGTTACAGTAATGTCAGCAGTAGTACTCTAGTCAGTAAGATACAGAAATAATGTCAGCAAATTCTTCACCAGGCACCTGGAGTGTAAACACCATGAAATGTAAACTAGCCAGTAGCCATCTCCCTATATTTAACTTTAATCTTAGATAACCAAATCATGTATATGTTTTATTGTTATTTATCATGTGTTCTCCTCATGTGCCGTATAAATAACTTAGGGAAGTGTTTTTTTATGAAAGCTTCTCTGCAGATTTAAGTTTCTGGTGAAATGTGTAACTAAATGATATATACAGGGAGCTCTGTCAGTGGCTATCAGCTACTTAAACAATAACAGTTTTCACTAACTTTAGACATTTTGGCGAATTAACTGAGCAAAAATATATCAAAACCATTTCAGTGCTGGTATGGTGTGGTTAGTTATCGACTTTAATGGTCATATTTATGTGGTTGGAATGATGGCAGTGTATTTTAATCACATGTCACTGAAGACATCAAGATATCAGAATCTTTTAAGCACTTGTCCTTATTCTTATTACTGCACAATTTGATGTGCAGTTTGTATTGGTATGTAGTATTTGTGGTTTGAATTTACGTTAGATTTGCATTTTAGAAATGTTTAGATTACTTATTTCTTTATTTATTTTGTGTCATAATTCCAGATTCCAAAATGTAATTGTTTTAAAAAATTATCTGCACAGTCATAAGCAGCAGTTCAGGATTCCAATGCGTGTTGTACCTCTATGACTATGCATGCGACAAATAAAAATCTTGAATCTGAATCTTAGTATTGCCTTCATTTTGGCTGGTCTTGGCAGTGTCTTAGCATCCTTAAAGGCTTAAGGGACTTATTCCAGGGTGAATAAAAGCCACTGTAACTAAAGAAACACAGAATCCATTTTTAGTATACCAATTAAATCTCATTTATCCTATCAAGAAACTGTACGTAACTACACACTTGACTTGGTCATTAGCTTGAATCACTTAGATTTTGTATGCAAAATATCAGACTATTAACATAAATTATTTTTTGCATAATCAAGCTAATGCTAGCATTTGTTAAACATTTTGGTTTCAAGCCTGCCTTAATCAATTAGTAACATCAACATAATGTAGATCAGCAGCATACAATTTGAATGAGAAATGGAAATAACATATAGCAGTATTACCCTTATTAGAGCAAATAATCATAAAGTTGCAACAGTTGCTAGGAAAAGAAAACATTTGTGGGCAGACCATGTACAGGCCAAAAAGGTAAGAAGATGAGAACAGAACTAATTCTCCATTTTCAGTTCTATGTTAGGTATCCTGCAACACACTGTACAGTAAGCTATTAGAGACTGGTCTTGACTTGGTCTCCAACAGTTGCTAGGATACGAACTGGGACATGACTTGACACATGTTAAGAGACTGCTGCTGATTTCATCAGTTGCACTCTAGCATTTGTAACAAACAAGAGGCATTTTTAACTGTTATGCACATGCACTACAAAAAATGTGCTGGGCTGTGTGAGGAGGAAAAATTACTCACCACTGGCATGCAAATTTGGTAGTGCTTTCAATTTGAGGGTTTTGACAGTCTTCACTGTTTTATATTATTCTTTGGGATGTGCTTCCTTGGAGACTCTGCTGCTTGCTTAACCAAATTGGCTACATGTTAAATCCATTGCTCTTCCTGCTTCTTGGTTGTGTTTACTTTTTATAGGAAGCAATATAGGAAGCAATCTGCAGAGCTATGATCCATTTACTTCAGTGGTACCAACCCAAGGCACCTGAGTATAGGTTACTTCCCCAAATAATTTTGATACAGCTCCATCTATTAGCTGCTTAAAAGGATAGTTCACCCTAAAATACAAATTTGATGTTTATTTGCTTACCCCCAAGTCGAAGGTGACATTTTTACCTCAACAGAACACAAATGCAGATTTTTAGCTTTAGCCGTGGCATTCTGGTAGTCATATAATGGAAGTGCATGGGCGTCAGACCTTTCTAAGGACAAAAGCATGCACAGAGAAATCGAAATTACACCCTGTGGCTTGTGACGACACATTGATGACTTAAGACATGAAACGATCGTTTTTTATGAGAAACTGAACAGTATCTATATAATTTTTTACCTCTGAAAGACGACCGTCTCGAGCTAGGATACGCAAACACCGGAATCTCTGTGATCTGTGTAAACGAGTGATGTATTCACGCAACAGATCACTTACGGCGTTTGCGTAACCTACGCCAAAGAGCATACACCGGGGGCTCAAGACAGTTGTCATGAAAAGTAAAAATTCATTCAAATGAAGGATTTTAACCCTGTAGATGCCAGTTAGATCACCTAATGATTATGGTTTATGAAGGGAGAAAAGCATTAAAAACTGTTTTTTTTTAAAAGTAATACATGTAACCTGATATACCGCGACAGAACTGGGGAGAACCGGAGACAAGGCTCGTCTCCAGCGGCAGTGGAGTAGAAGGCGAGAGCGGAATGAGGAGACTCCGCCCCCTAGCGTTGCGAACCCTCCGTACCCCAGTGATGCGGAACCTCTACACTCGAGCTTCAGAGAAAGCCCTCTCCTGCCACCAAAGCTGGCTCCAAGACAGAAGCTGCACACCACATCTCACCCAAGCGTCACAGATCCTCTGCACCTGAGTGTCGTGGATCCTCCAAACCCGAGTGTCGCGGATCCTCCGCACACGAGCATCGTGGATCCTCCACACCCGAGTGTCGCTGATCCTCCGCACCCGAGCCTTGGGGAACCTCCACTCTCTAGTGTCGCGGTACACCGACCCCCCAGCTCCGGCTCACAATGGGGAAACCTGGACCCTGCAGCCACCACACGCCCCCAGGCAAAGGCTGCAGCTGCTTCCAGCTGGACAGCAAACACCAAAAATGGAGGTGTTCCCTCCCAATAATTGTAGAGGGGCTGGTGGGACGAAGCTGAGCCCTGAGGACAATACAGGGCCGAGCTTTGGCTCCAGAGAGGCCCGAGGAAACGATGCCTCCTCCCAGGACAAAGAGGAGTTGCCGGAGGAGTGACTCCCGGGAGGAAGCAGCAGCAACAAAGACTCTTACACATGGGGACTGGCAGAGGAGCAGTCCCAGAGGACTCACCAGGGCCGCTCTGGCCATGTGGAGTGCTGGCAAAGGAGGGAACCTGGGTCTGGCGCCCTGGGTGGGAGTCCAGGGTATGCGGCTCTTGCCGCCACCACCTCGCCTCCCCCTGAGCTTTTGTGCTTGCTGTGTTTTCTGGTTTTTTTTTTAATATTTGGGTGGATGGTACTCCCTCGCACCCCGGGTGTTGCGCTGTGGACAGGGGGGTACTATCAGGTCAGAGGGTGTCTATTGTTTGGCTATTGCTCCCTGGTTCTCTCTGCCCTCAATAATGAGGTAATTAGTAATACCTGCATGGGAAATCAGGGAGTAATAGCCCAGACTATATAAGTTGGTTCATGTTACTCTTTAGTTGCTCATTACTAGTTACTAGTTCTGTGTGTGGTCCTTTTGTTGTGCTCATGGAAATCATAGAAATTTCCGAACCATAGAAATGAGTGGACTAACCCGCCTTCCTTGGGGAAACAGGGGAGGATGTGAAAGCTACCAAAATGATCATTGTTGCTCACACTTGCTGTGCGCTCGTTTATCTGTGAAATTGCGTAATCGTTAGAGAGGTTGCCAAAAATAATTATATTATCTCCCTCAATATCAAAATAAGCCATAACAAGTTCTTGTACAACTCAAATCTCCAGTCCTGATTTGGACCCCATTGTCCAACAACTTACAGACAAATGTGCCACTGTACTATGATAACTTTGATGGCTAACCATGAGTAATAAATACAAGACATGTGAAAGATGGACAAATTCTCCTAAACTTATTAACACAACATTTTTAAATAATAAGTCTCTTTCATAAGAAGATTTTGTCCCTCTAGTGTTTGTTTCTTTGTTTAACTAATTCTTATAAAACACATTTATGATATGTTTAATTCCCAGGACACAGCAGGTATTCTGCAGATTCATTCGAATAAGAGGCCAGGAATCCCAGATCATTCTGGAGGTTTAAACCGCTTTGGGACAGGCAAATATCAACTTCCCACTAAACAGACATTCCAATATGAAAAAAACATGGAATTCGTCTGGCCCAAACTGATTTAAACCTTGTAATATCAAATGGAAATGGGCCGAGCTGTGATCAAGCATTTGAGTGGCTTGGAGTGTGACAGGAAATGAATTAATATGCCCAAAGGTACATTTTTCAGTCATTTGAGTGGCTCGGAACGCCTTAAGTGTCCGTTTACGAAACAACACTGAATTTGGCTCCTTATTCCTTATTTTTTCCTTCCACCTTAAAAACTGTTTTCCAGACTGCAATATCACCATTTCGCCTGTAGGCAGAAAACTTTACATAGGTTTACATTCCAAATTGTGTTGCCTTTTTAGAAGGATTGTTGCTCACACAATTCACGTCGCCAGGCATTCTGCAGCACTGCTTGGAACTTTTGACCATATACTAAAATTACAACGGCGCATTACTTCCATTCTGTTTTTATATTCTGATTGGTAACACCAAAAGCAATGCATAGGTGGCTTATTAAAAACCAGACATCTTCAAACTTTTTCGATCTGTAAGCTGCTGCTCCACGGCTGAGCTCCGCCGCGGAGCAGCACATTCTCACACCACTCCACCGAACAATACTATAGATCCCAAAAATGTAGGGATTCCACTGACTCTGCTAAGGTTATAGAACAATAAATTTTATGAAATTAAGTTGTAATTATTATTATTGTCTTGAAGTATGTTGACGACCATGTATTGATCCATTATTCTGGGATGTATTCGCCTTGACTAGATGTAGAGAGTAACCAATCAGATGTTACTCTGGTTTGATGGCCCGTTGTGACAGATAAAATTAATCCATGGTTTGCTGTTTGCTGCACATCATGCGTTTAGTAAAACTGTCAGTGTGGCTCATCAAACTTTGAGGGCAGAACAAACGCTGATCTATGGAAGACAATTGGCTGTCTTGTGTAGATCAGCGTTTGTACCGCCCTCTGATTTTGATGGGTCAAAAATTATTTAAAATTGGAAATAAAACTGACCCATTTAAGTAATCATTTATCGGTATTTCCCCATTTTAAACAATTAATGACACATTGAATTATTTAATTATTGCCA
>JBBKCR010163106.1:0-16240 GCA_037577295.1 Ladigesia roloffi | reverse complement strand
CTCGCTCTCCGTCTCTCTCTCTCTCTCTCTTTCAGTCATCAGTTTCTTTTATTTCACGTCCTGAGTGACACTTTCTTGCTGTATTTGATAAAAACTAATAAAGGTAGTTGTGTTATAAATAATATTACAAATTAAGCTACACACACACACTCACACACATATAAATAAATCCCAACGATCATAAAAAAATAAAAAAGTTAAAAAAGAGAGTTATGTTGAGATGAAAACTCTTGTTCATTACATTTTACTTCATAATTGTTTTGTATTCATTGCTGCAAAACAATGTTCTGTATATAGTTTGTTTGTTATCGTGATCAAAAGCTGTACTCGCTCATCCCTAGCGATAATTGTTATTTTTAGTGCGATTATGGGGGGGTCCTTTAAACATGTTCTGCTCCAGTAGGGGTCCCCGGCCCAAAAAAGTTTGAGAACCCCTGGTTTAATGTGTACATGCTGTTTTAAGCAGTTACATGTGGATGTGTTAGACTTGCTTATGTGGTTTCTGACATAACAAGTCTATTAATGTACTTGAAGAAATTCAGGCTTATGATTTTAGCTATAATGATACATCAGACCATATTTACAGATAAGAACTGTAGTATCAGAAACCACATAACTGAGTCTACTATAGAATACTCATCACCACCATTTGTCACGTGAACTGTGCTTAAGTGATAGAAAGAAATAATGAAAGAATAAATAAAAAAAGAATGATATAAAAACAAGTCTGAACATGTTTTGAGGAGCGTGTGAGACGATTTAAGTTCAATAATGGGGTACGTGGTTCCATTATCTGTTACATTACACAAGGTTTCTAGCTCCAGTGTAAAACTGAAGGCAAACGTGAGGCACCAAACGTTTTGGCTGATCATTTGCAGTGAGGAATGAAACTGTACATTTAATCAAATAGTGATTTGTTACGACTATTTTTAGATGCTGATGGAGAATCACTAAACCAATCGTGTTCAACTAATGTTGTTTCAGGGGGACATTTCAAAGTGTGTGACGAACGTGGACACAACGCCTCAGTCCCACTGGCTGTCTTCAGCTGCAGAGACATGGAGACACATTGTGAAGACAATGTACATCTACCTGATGAAGTAATTGTGGACCAAATAAGACTTAAATCTGCCAGATTCCTGAATCTCTTCTGTCCACGGGACAAATTTTACGGACCATGTCGTTTGCAAATGAACTAATATCGCCCTCTAGTGGCTCCATTTTAACATGCAAGCTACAATCATATGCAAAAGTATGGGAACCCGCTGTTATTTTATTTTTTGAGAGGAAATTAAGTACAAATTCTTCTGCACATTTTACACACACAATTACTATTTATTTGCAAAATTTCACACAATGTGGAAATAGATGTGTGGGCTATTCATTAATTATGGCACATTTTATTATAATTTTATTATTTTTAGATTTTAGAATTTCCCTTAAGCGCAGGTGTCAATGAAACATGCCATTTTTTGCCCATGGCTTACTTATCCATTCTGTTAAATCAGATTTTGTTCAAGATTAGATTCAGTTATCTTTAAAATAGTAAAGAGTAAGATGTTTACTGTTCTGCTGGGAAGAAGAAAGTGTGCAATAATATATAATATAGTATAATCGGGTGAAAATGCCTAGAAGTTGTATTTTTAAAGCACTTGAGAGGAGAAATGCTGGTTCTGGATCAGTAGAGTAGATCAGTTTGCCAGTTGGAAACATGATCTTTCCTCCAAGATCTCCAAAAGTAAGTCCTTTTTATTATGTTATTTATTTTTTTATATTTAAATATCGATTTTATCCATTTTTAATGCATTATTGCTGTGCATGTGCTGGTCTACTAACATAACTGAGGTTTTCTACTGCATGCTTGGTGTGAGGTGTTTCTTCAAATGTATTCATTTACTTATATTTTTAGTTATAAAAGCAGTGTCAGGATGCACTTTTGACTGGTTTTCATTTTGTGTGTTTGAACTGTTTGCACTTGCATGTAAAAATAAAGATTTTCTCTTAAACATTTATAAATTGATATAATTAATTGCACCGAAAGTGAAAAAGACAGCCGTTTGGTCCATCAATTCTTTTTTAATTCTGCATGGCACTGACATTAACATTCTTCACCGCACGTAGTGGCATCACAAAATAAATTGACCTTTGATGAAACAAAATGACAGACACACAGCTCATCTTTCCTCACATGGATGATGAAACTCCCAACAATGACCCACAACTAAACACACACCACTAAATATACAATTCCTGTTTTACTCTAGTCTTTAAGTGCAGTGTCTCTTCTCAGATTATATTAGTTGGATGGAGTGACCCTGAGTGCAATGGAATTAGAACCTGAACTAAAAATAATCACATACTTATGAAAACAACTCACAAAGCTAAACCCTGGTTTCTGATGTCTCTCATAATTGTTCTGCACTTCGTTTCATCAAAGAAACGAGTGATCTTTAATCAGAGGAAAAGTGGGTAATGTTTTTGTGATTGAATAATATACATTTATATACATACATGCAATATTTTTGAGCACTTGCATTTTGTCTGTTCACACACCCAAAAATGTAAATATTGTCATTTATAAATTCATGTATATTCTTAAAGGCCTAATCTGGTTACTTTTAGTGGTTTATTCTCACATAAATAAGATCAAACAAAACCAAATGCAGTCATTGGGACAGGGGCCAAATCACAGCTCTCAGTGGGCGGGTCTTAACTGCTATGGACAACATTTAAGCAAATGCATTGGTTTACAACACAAACAATAAATTTCTGCAAATCAGTTGTCATATCCAGGGAGTGTGTGTTTATTTTACTAAAGTTTTAGTAACAATGTGAGGGAAAATCAGTTTTCTGTGATGGAGGTTATTTAATATAACCCACAGAGTCGCTCAAATGTGGTCCTCAAATCCAGTCTTGGTCTGCAAATCTGAACATTTAATGAAAATGGTCCCCCATTTTGGTGATAAAAGGAAAGTTGGAAGCTCTGCAGCACCTGGAATTCAATATCCCTGGTGGATTATCTTTCCAAAGATTAGCAAAAAAGACTGTGACAAAGAACAGTTTATGTACAAGTATTAGTTCTTACGTATTAGGGGCAGCTGACGGGAACAAATCTTTTTGTTTTGGCTACAAAATTGTTGACCAGACACAACAGAAACCAGGGTTAAAACATTCAGCATGATGAAAAAGACCCAGTGTTATTTTTTTTGAGGTAATGTTCTGAAGATGACAAAATTAAGGTTGAACATGAATGAGAAATACCATTTATCATCTTATATAAATATCTGTAACTGCACACCTCTTTAATGTAGTAAAATCACACCTATATGCTCAGTATTTTAAACTGTAATGGTATACAGTTGTAATGGTAGCCATCTAATTGTATACACATGTTGATTGCAATGGTCAGTAAATTAACTGTATCTCATGCATTCACATCCTGAAGAATTTGGTTATTTAATCATTACTGTGCTGAGCACCTAGATGTGCATAGTAAATTAATAATTTCGGAGTGGTTTAATGCCATTTACTGCAGCTGTATCCTTGATGCTGCTGCAGTCAGGAGACTCTCCGGTAGGTGATGTGTAGATGCTGGGAAAGAGGCTGGTTCTCCAATGCCATGGAGACGGTTTGCTCCAGTCTGCCATTGGGTCTGAGCTGGATGAGCCTGGAGATCTGATCAAAGAACACAAATAATTAGACTCATTTCCACAAGAAAATATGAAAGGTGGGTGTTATAAAACCAGTGTTCGCTTTGATTTTATGGGCAAAAATGTATTTTTTACAATTTTATAATAGACCTGAGCTTTAGTGTCTTGAAATATGTTTACAAGTCTGCTGTGTGTTTAGCTCCATGTTTGTTTCTCCGAATTTATGTTTCTCTTTGTTTTTTTGGGGCCTCCATAGCTGTGACATCACACTTTCTCCCCAACACACATTTAAAAAGTGACTCAACAGTCCTAGCTCCCTCCCCATGTTCTACAGGGCCGACTTGAAGACATTTAAATGACCAATAATCAGCCCCTGATAAACCGATCAAAACTGTACACACTAGTGTACTGCATCTAATATTTTTATCAAATATTTTATAGAGGTGTCCTCAAACGTCACTAAAACTAACAATAATAACAAAACAAAAGAACAATAGTGCGGCTGATGACACAATCCCACTATTTAGGACTGTAAATCTCCGACCTCAAAACAACTGTGGCTAAGAATACTTTTGAAAAACACAAAGAATGCAGAAATACTGGAACACACAGAATGAAGCATAGATGTAGATGAGAATCTCAAGACGTGACTACTACATCTGCAGGATTATCATCCTGTGCTTGCCAGTGGGGCTTGGCACATTTTCTTCCTAAGTATACAGACTTTACTCTGATGCTGCTTTCTCTTCACTGGCCGCCTGTAGCTGCAAAAACCCTGATGCTCACATAGAAAGGCAAAAGTGGACCATCCTTTTTGATGGCAACCTTAAGATGCATGAAAGCAAGCATCTCTGTCCTGCAGGGCGGGTGGTGGAATAAACTTCCGCTGACTGTCCTCAAAAGGAGTCCCTCACCTCATCTTTTTCAACACTGAAAACCTGCAGCATCCTTTTTAAATGAACATTAATACTGAATTAATTAAACATTTGTCAATTGTATGAAATGTGTCCTGTATTTTTGTTCCAGATAGGCAAGGACACTTTCCTCTGCCCTGGATAAGCGCATCCTATGAACCGTGCTAATGTAAAACTTAAAGGCAGAATATGAATTAGTAATTTTAAGAGGAATTTATTTTAGACTTTATATTTAATTTTTGTCTCTGTGCAAAGTTAACACAAGCAATCAATAAACTTGCAAGATCAATAAACTTTTGTGATTCTGTATAGTGTTAGGAATATTTGCCTTATAGCTCCAGTGCTAAACAAAAATGACCAAATCAGGTCCCAGGAAGGTAAACCGACCTGCTGAACGTAGGGCTCCTTGGCGAAAGATGTTCTGGCCATAGCTCGACTGTGCAGAGTCAGCTGCTGACCAATCAGCTCTCCCTCCTCAATCTCCACAAGTCCTGGAATTAAATGTACTGAGCTCAAGGACACATCCATTACTGCACATGTTCTTTACATTTTCACTGCTATACCAATCATCATCTATACCTACATCTACTCAACATTGTCTATTCAAACATCATCTATTAATTCATCATTTATACATACATCTATACAATATCATCTATTCAAAGCAATTTGTTATACAAGTAAACTACTTAACTGTAAGCTATTTATCTATAATATTGATACTCCAGCATTTTGTGTGTGTAGCACGGTGTATTTCATACAGAGTATTTCTACATTGATTTATTTAACTTTTATTTTAGACTTCATATTTTACATTTCTTTGTATACTGTTTTGATACTAAATTTGCAGCTGTCTGTTCCACCCAAACATTTACAGAACTGCATATTAAAATTATAGGGTATATATTACTTTATATATTTTTATTGCATTGTTATATATCTTTTGTGTGTGAAACATCAATCTGATTTCCAGTAATATACAATAAACAATTCTGAAAACAGTTAAAACAGATGATGCTACATAAACACTGAAGATGCTCACCTGAGTTCTGTGCAATGATAAAAGCCACATTGTTGCTGCCGGGCTGAATCCTGATGAAACCACATTCTCTATGAAGAGGCTTGCTGCTCTCAGCATGAAAAGCATTGAACCTGAAAAGACAAACAGAATATAGACCAATGTACTGTGCTCAGTGCATCACTAAATCAAGCATGTTTGACTCAAGTGTGCTTAGTATTGAACAATGATTATATATAAATATATCCGATAATTCATTTTTGGGTACTGTAGTACACATTGTGTTTTTGATTAAATCTCTCATCTCATGGATGCCACTTTGCTAAGACCTGTTGTGTCTTGGAGAGGACAACTTTAGCTTTCAGATGATGGCACATGTGTGGGGGCTGGCAACGTCAGACCCCTATCTTTTCATAATGGCTGCCATCAGCACAAGCATGTTTTATGGAGGAAAGAAAGATAAGCATGATAATTATATATTTTTAATGATATATGTGGATTCATTTCCCAAAAAGAACATCTAATAAGTAATTTGAGTAAGTTTTCAGATCTTAGAGTATTTATTTTCTCAGTGCAAATGACTAATTTATTAATGTGCACTGTAGTGCATGTCAGGACTTAGTATTTGTTTTTATATAACTTTTTCTAGTAGATAGTTATTTTACAGAAGTAGAGAGAATTCCAAACATAATCACTGAGGGAGATTCAGACTTAGATCTTTCTGAAGATGAGAGTCTATTGACTCCGGGAGAGAGTGAGATCGCATATGATGAACCAGATGAGGATGAGGAAGATACAGATGATGTAAATAAAGACATGGGGCCAGTTGTGCGGCCATCCTTTCTGTGCCAAAACCAACACTATGAAACACAATGTACAGAAAATGTGCTTAATTCTACCTTAATTTACCACTGAAAATATGCCAAACACCTTAGTTTGAATTAAGTGGCCATTAATTTGTAAACTGACTGCTTAATTTTTCTTAAAATGGATTTAAGGTATGAGTGAGAAACCCCTTAATCCTAAACATAAGACAATTTATTCAATAAGTTTGGTTATTTAAGGGGCACATTTGAAAAACCAAGGGAAAAATTCAGTAGTTTTGACCCTTAATCAGCCTTAATCTGTTCACGTTTCCCCTTAAATTTCCTTAATGTCCTGGATTTAAAAATTAAGGTAATTTTAGGGGGTAAAATTAAGGGGTTTGGTTTCGTAGTGCAACCTGCAGGCATCTGAGAATTTTGATTGTGAGCAAAAGAGGAAGGATAGCATAAAGAAATTTATTCCTGTAAATGGACAGATGGATAGTTAGGGAAAGGGAAATTTCAGTGTTGCAGTAGCTGTAAAATTTTACAAAACAGTTTAGAAAAAAAAAAGTGTAAAATTGTTGTAAGTTAACTATCCCAGATAGTCGAGATAAATATTTATTATGTTAATTCTGCTAAATTGCGTTTTGCTGAATTCTTTTTCTACGTCTTAGGTTCAGCCCTGTGTTGGAAAACAAATAATTGAAGATGATGATTGCCCATAATGGTTTGAGCCCACAGCAGTACACGTGACATCAATCCCTGCAAAAACAAGACTGTCTCCTGGAGAGTGGAGCTACACAGCAAACACGTGACCTCCACTCTTTACAACCCATGACGTCAGTTATAAAACTAGTGGATAAATATCTAAACTCCGTAAACTTTTCAGTTGGAAATAATATTGACACCACATATTTAATGTTAATAATTAATAATATTTTGTTATTTACTTTTGTTCATTTAGTTGGCACAAACTAAAAACTCAAAATGACCTTTCCAATGAGCCCGAGCACAGAGTTCTTCTCCACCCAGAACCAGTGAAACTTTTCAATGTGCTCCAGGTCTAACGGTGAATTTTTCTCCACACCTCGGCCATGGAAAAAAACAGCTTTAATGGGAGGCATGCTAATATACACACTTCCTCCCAGAACCGGAGACACTTACACGTTAACCTTCCACGTTAACCAAGCTGTCCCATTATTTTTTACACCCAGGACTTCCGAACCGCAAAGATCCACTGAGCAGGCACCAATCCGGCTCAAACTTTACAGTAAAAAACATAGCTTTCATGGGAGGCATACTAATATACAATGTTCAATGCTCACTAGGGGCGCATCGAAAAAAAGACCATGGTTTATCCCGTAAAAACAAGTATTTTTAGCCTGAATTTGGATAAAAAACACAACTGCAGAACAGTTAGAAGACTTATGAAGGTGTTCGATGGGGATTAGTGACCAGCAGTGAGGATTTTATAGGAGAAATTTTAAACGACGCACTTTGAATCCCAGAGAGACGCACCCAGGAGCCACCCGGTGAACTACAAAAAAAGTAAGAAAAAGGGTTTATTTTGCACTTCGCCGCCAGTGTTTACAGCTGGCTGGCGGTGGAAAAATGCATTCAAGTTGTTTTTTAGATATTTGTGCGAGTTTTGTGGCTTTTTGTGAAGACGCTATCTGGCTAGCCGTTTTCCACTGGTTTATACTCTGCCGAGGAGCTAGCCAGTCGGCTGGGTCTCGCGGCAAATTCAAAATGGGCTATGTGGCTATTGAGGCAGAAGAAGAAAAGCTGCTTTGAAATTATGTATTTCTGAATCCAAGATGGCAAATACAAGATAATAATACATTCAGCCTCCTCCCACCGAAGCTTCGAATATTCAATGTTTTTCACTACCAAATACTCGAACCTCAAAAAATGGCATTCGGACCACCCCAAAAATTTCCCTGGGTTTCAGGAGGATATTAGTAAAATTAATTTATCACTTGTTAAGTGTAACTGTAACATCGGCCTTTTAAATACTGAAATTACAATTAACCTGTACTGTAATTAATCTGAACTGGAATAATCCAGAATGGAATAAATGATGTGAGCATCCTGAGAAAATGCTCACATGACACATGACTTATTACTGTAATAGATATCTAGAGCTACAAGTTACTAGTGATGAATCCTCAATCATCCAGTAATGCTGATGATAAAAATGTGCACATGGTATGTAAAATAGGCAGCCAGTCAGCAGTCTGAAGTAGGTAGTGCAATTGGTAATTGACTTACATGAATATTTGAAATAGTCAGTTGCACTGAAGAAATTATAAAAGGTACTGAATTGCCTATAACTGCATATTATTTTATCATAAAAACAGCTGCATTTCTGGGGAAGGAAATCAATATTTTCTCTTGCAATGTTGGGTAAATAGATGGTTAAATTATTTGTTGTGAAGAACACTGCTGAATAGCTTACATGAAGTTGATAACAGGCTGTCCGACATGTGAGAACTGCAGAGTCTCTGTGTAGCGGAAAGGTGAGATGGAGGGAAAAGATCCCTCGCCTGGCTCGTCAGACTCCCAAGTGCCCAGGAGCCAGTCCAGAGGTAGCACAGCTGGGTTCAGTGGCACAGCTGTCAGGAACAGACAAAACAGGAACAGACAAAACATGAACTGATTGACACATCCACACACCCAGAAACATACATTTGTTTCCCTTTCATCAGAAAGGCAAGCAGGACCTAAATCTACACTAAACTTATTCAACTGAATAATAAACAGTAGAAAAACAAGTTGGCAAAAAACAACTAATGTGAAAAAGTCTGGCTCAAAAGCTCCCCTTAGAACCTCAGTAGAACCTCTTAGTAAATAACAGCTTAACAGTATGTGTGTTACTCTCGGTTTTCCTCTTTTTAGAAAAATCTAAAATTAAAAGCCAAAAGCTCCAAAATGACATGTGAGCAAAAGCAAAGCAGTTCAGGAGGTGAACCAACACAAGAAAATGAAACTGAAGAAAACACATGTAACAGAAGTATATATAAAATGAAACATGGAATATACTAGATATAGCTCACAAATATACTATTAATGAACTACGACAGTAATAATTGAATAATGCTAACAAAATAACTATTTATGTTAATTATGCCATTATGCAGATTATTTATACCTTTATCCATATACTACAGAAGTCCAGACACAAGGAGGCTTTTAATGGCACACTGACCGAAATATAAATAAAAAATAAAATTCTATGGGGTTATTTCAGGGTTAGCATTAGCCTGTAGCAGAAATAATTCTAGGTTAAAGTGGGCTGACTCATGAGCTAAATATAATATCCTTTAAAATAAAAGAACAATTATACCACTTACCGGCCTGGTTGAATGAAAACGACATTGTGCTCCACAAAAGAGTTTTAATGCCTGGACTGATCTGATAGATAAAGAAACTAAAGAGGAAAAATACAATGCTGCAGAGATTAGCCTGGCAAGCTAAGAGCCTGTCAAATGTTAAGCCCGCCTCTTGTTTTGAAACAATGAACTCTGGGAAATGAAGTCCCACATTTGCGATACTTTTTACACACACACACTCTCTCTCTCTCTCTCTCTCCTAAAAATTGCTATTAAATTAATAAAATTGCTTAATAAAGAAGTTATTATGAAAATTGAAAACTCCACTGAAAGCTTTGTGAGCAGGGTATCAAAACATATTGAACATATTTGCATAAAAGTTACATAGAAAAGCTAATTGCTACTACTAATAATAATATAATAACTAAGTACACTGGGTTTTAATTCATTTGTGATATCTGAGGAAGCAATTGGATTTTTTGGAGACACAGAGGAACATCTGACACTTCACACATCTGACATAGGTCTTGTTAATGCACCCAGGCATTCTGCACCTGAAAGAGTGTGGAATATTAACCATTTCAGGCAGGTGGACTGCACCAAATTTTCTATTAGTTTTTCATCATTGTACTGCTGGAAGTACTGCTGTGGGCTCAAACCACTATAGGACTTTGGGGTACCATCATCGTCAATTATTTCTTTTTTAACACAGGCAAGAATCTAAGACATAGAAAAAGATTTTGCATAATTAACAAAAAAAAATATTTATCTTGACTATCTGGGATACTTACAACAATTTTAAATTATTTATTTTTATTTTTCTAAACTGTTTTGTAACATTTTTGTAACATGCAGATGTAGGCTGGCATCGTCAGACCCCCACACATGTGACATCATCTGAAAGCTAAAGTTGTCCTCTCCAAGACACAACCAGTCTTAGCAAAGTGGCATGAACAATATGAGAGATGTAATCAGAAACACAATGTGTACTACAGTGCCCAAAAATGAATTATCAGGGGCCTCATTTATAACTGTTTTAGCCTCTTTTTACGCACAAGTTGCGATCTATAGAAAAAAACTTGATGGCAGAATATACGTATATGTGCGCAAACTCGGACCCATGCGTACACACATTTATAAAAAAATAAAAAAATGTGACCGCGGGTGAAGAGATTCAAAGACACAAAACGTTTTCTGTCATGTGTAAAGTACAGATTACATTTCTGTGTGCAATGAATTTTTTTCTTTGCTTTCCACATACAAATGCCGAGGTTAGGTTAAGCAATCTAGGTTTTAAACAAAATTCCAGGTAGGGTGTGATTTATAAAGCTGCATTTTGCGTGCAGGTGTGCATGCGCACGTTTTCATGAATCTGACTTTTCACGTACGCCATTTTCATCTTTCACCAAAATATTTCGCACCTTAAACCAGGCTAAGGTAGTCTGGGACCCGCAATCAAAAGTAAAGGGCTAATTTGATGGACATTTGAATATTCGCAGTATGAGGCAAAACATGAACATGTGCTGTGCAACTCCTATATTGACTTCTTAGTACTTTCAGTGACGTGGCTGACCCATTATTCCACAGAAGCTATAGTGAATATGCTCGGTTATAATGTGTTCCAGGATAAAGGAGTCGTGTTGAACCAGGTTATCGCGCAACCACGTTTGTTAGGACCATGTCAGCATTGTAGATAACTTGCACGTTAATTGAATGCACATGTTTTCTATTTACAAAAATGCATTAGTTTTCATATGGAGCCCTTATTGCCTGTTCTGAAAATCCGTCCTACCTGTCGAACTAACCTACCTCTTGTTACTGCGCATGCGCGGTGAGCTGACAAAACGTCTTACTCTGTCAAAACGTCTTACCGTAGCATAAAATTATGATTCCCTCTGTGAATCGGTACTACCTTAACAAAATATAGTGTACGTAGTTTATGCACATTTCAGCTGTCATACAAGGCTTCCAGCATGTTTTATACATAGGTAGGATGGTTTGACCCGTGAGAATATGCTTTTGGCTCATATCTAGCTCAAAATTGTAGGATTTTTTCACATTTAGATTTACACATCAGAATATGCTTCAAGCTCACATTATGAAATGTAGGACTGTTTGACACTTAAGGTGGGATGAGTTTATATATATATATATAAATACACTATAAACACACACACACACAAATACATACACTCCCATTTGACAATGTAATCAACCCATTACAATTATTTACAGTATATATTTACTGAATATATGAACAGATACATCTAAATATATTTACAGATACAACAGAAGCTAGAAGCATATTGTGACGAGTTAAGGGACAAACCGTCGTACATTTCATACTGTGCGCTTGAAGCATATTCTGATGGGTAAAGCTAAATGTAAAAAAATACCATTTTAAATATGAGCTAAAGGCATATTCTCACGGGTAAAACTAAGTATCAAACCATCCTACCTATGGAAACATGTTCTTGTATGACAGGTGAAATGTGCATAAACTACGTACAGTATGATATTTTCTTAAGGTAGTACGAAATCAGAGAGGGAATCAATCCTACGGTAGGGCGTATTTTCAGCACACCGCGCATGTGCAGTGACGACGGGTAAGGGGGATTTTCGGCGTAGCACGGTTTCACAGAGATAACTGTAATTTTATCTTACGGTAGGACATTTTGACAAAGTAGGACGTTTTGTCAGTAACCAGAGGTAGGATGGTTTGTCAGGTAGGACGGATTCACAAACGCGATTGTAATTTTATCGTACGGTAGGTCATTTTGACAGAGAAGGACGGTTTGGCAGCTCACCGCGCATGCGCAGTAACAAAAGGTAGGATGTTATGGCTCGTTCGCGAACGACACATCGTAAACAGGTTTACGCTCTTGAACCGCACTTAGAGAGAAGCTCACCTGGTCCTCTGTCTCCTTTGAGATTTAACTTTACTCCCATTTGCCTTTCCGGGTCGTTTGTCCTGATGGCTGCAGGCCGAGGTCAGTTCTTCATGAATTTACTGAAGGGGCTCCAGCTGACCGAAGCAGGTGTTTGCACGGAAGTCAAAACGGCGTGCGGGGGCAGGTAAGGCAGGCCAGGTCAGAACTTTGTGACTTTACCCCTTGAACTCTGACCCTGAGAGGTGACCATCAAGCCCTGCTTACAATAAGGGGCTGTGTTTTCAATGAATGAACCATCTTACACCATCTGATCTCATTGAATATAAAATATCTCACACGGCTGTCCTGGTGGTTAGGATGTTAACCCCTTTAATTATAAGGTTTGAAGTTTGACTCCCAGGACTGCTAGTGACACCACTGAGGTACGTTTTAGTAAGGTACTGTCCCCACACAGTGCTCCCAAGCACTGTCCACACTGCTTCCTACACAATGCTCCCCGTGTACCAACCCCACACGTATAAAAAATCTCACACTGCTGTCCTGGTGGTTAAGATGTTAACCCTTTAATTATAAGGTTTGAAGTTCGACTCCCAGGACTGCTAGTGACACCACTGAGGTACTTTTTAGTAAGGTACTGTCCCCACACAGCACTGTCCACACTACTCCCCACACACAGCTCCCCATACGAGGCCTGCCACAATTAACAATAAATCAATTAATTGCACGATAATTAAAATGAAGTCCATAATTTTCATTTGCATGCATGTTTGCTTTCCTTCTGTTTTAACTCCTAACAACGGATTTCACTGTGGTGCATTGGTGTCTACTAGGGCTGGAACAAATGCCATTTTTTGAGCTTGGAGTATTCGGTAGTGAAAGACATCGAATATTCTAAGTTTCAGTGGGAGGGGGCTGAATGTATTCTTATACTGTATTCGCCATCTTGGATTCAGAAATCCATATTTTCGAAGTAGAGTTATTAAAAAAACAAACCGCTAAACACAGCTTTTTTTTTCTGCCTCAATAGCCACATAGCCCATTTTGAATTTGCCGCGAGACCCGGCCGACCGGCAAGCTCTTATTAGCCAGTGTATTAGCCAGTGCTAACCGGCTAGCCAGATAGCGTCTTCAAAAAAAGCCACAAAACTTGACAGATCTCACACAAACATCTCAAAACCAACTGAAATGCATTTATTCCACCACCAGTCAGCTGTAAACACTGCCCGGCGAAGTGCAAAATAAACCCTTTATCTTAAGTTCACCGTGTGGCTCTGGGGGGTGCGTCTCTCTGGGACTCAAAGTGCGTCATTTCAAATTTCTCCTATAAAATCCTCACTGCTGGTCAAAAATCCCCATCGAACACCTTCATAAGTCTTCTAACTGTCCTGCTGTGGTGTTTTTATCCACATTTAAGCTAAAAATACTTGTTATTACAGGACGAACCATGGTCTTCTTTTTGATATGCCCCTAGTGAGCCTCCCATTAAAGCTGTTTTTTCCACAGCCGAGCTGTGGAGAGAAATGTACCATTAGACCCGGAGCACATTGGAAAGTTTCTCCGGTTCTGGGTGGAGGTCATCTTGAGTTTTTAGTGGGAGTCTAATAAATAGACTAAAATAAATAACATAATATTTGTAATTATTAACATTAAATATGTGGTGTCAATATTATTTCCAAAAATGCTATATTCTGGAGTTTACGCATTTATCCACTAGTTTTATAACTGACGTCAGGGGTTGTTAAGAGTGGAGCTCCACTCTCCAACAGTCTGCATCTAGATGCCTTTGGTTTCGTACGTGTAAAAAAAAAATGTTTTCTTTCGAATACTTGATTCTCAAAATGATAATTCGAATGCCATCCCACCGAACGAATACTCGAATATTCAAATATTCGGTTACAGCCGTAGTGTCTACTGCCCCCTCGTTTCCTTAGGGTAATGAGTAATGATACATGAACTCTCCTGTCAGTTAGCCTAATTGTTAGTTCTCGTGCCACGAGAGAAAACGCTAACATTAGTTGAGAATGGGAGATGGAATTTGTCAAAGCCGAACGCAACTTTAGTGTGGGAGCACTTTGGATTTAAACAGAATGGAAATGGTGAACTACTGTGCTAGGCGGCAGCATGGTATGTCGCATTTGTGCTAGAACAGTAGCGCATATGCAGCTAAAACAGTAGCAATAGCAGGGGTGAACAACCGAAGTGAGCCCCTCAGGACAAGTGCGGGCCTTTGTCCTTTTTAATCCTGCCGGACATTGACTGGTGTCTTGTCTCGGTTCGTTAAATCGTGGTGCAGGATCGGGCGCACAGTGAATACCAATTACACCACTATGTACGGGGTTGTTGGAAAGGTCTGCAGGAGGTCTATTTTACTGTGAAGTCTGAGGCGGATTGATGCTTGCTCAGTGGATTTATGCGGTTCGGAATTCTGGGGGGTCAAAAATAATGGGACAGCTTGGTGAAGGCTAACGCGTAAGTTTATCTGGTTCTGGGTGGAGGAATATAGAACCCTATCTAAAGTTGTAAGTTGATAGAATTAGGTGCTATGCCACACAGAGTGCAGAGTTCTGCACACATGGGACTGTTCCGCCAATTTTCTGTGGAGGATTGCTTCGCCACTGGTCACATTCCATAGGAATTGGGGAACTGAGGTCCTTCAAAAATTCCGGAACACACCACTTTTGGATACAGGCGGGAGTAAAGATACCCAATGAGATATATAATAAATATATCTCAAATAAATAACAATTACACAAGGAAGTGACGTTGTTAGTGAAGGCCCGCCTTGATGAGTGGTCTGACAGTTTGATTGCCGTTTGAATAAAGTGGCACAAAACCCACCGCAATTTGAAATACATTTCAATGACTTGTTATTCTATTTTTTATTTGAAAAATTTAAAAATGAACCAAATATTGCATCAGCACTTCGCACATTGAATTATCAATTGCAAAATGTATTTTGTAATTACATGCTCAGATTGAATGTTGAATTGACAATTGCAAAATTAATTGCACATTTGAATTAAAAAAGCAAAAAAACCATGGCAATACGAAATGCAATTCAATGAATTGCTATTCCATTTTTAATTCAAAATGTTTTTAAATGAATTAAGGATCCCCTCAGCATTTTGCACATTGAATTGCCAATTGCAAATATATATTCAAATTTAATGCGAAGATTGAATATTGAATTGCCAATTGCAAAATGAATTGCCATTTGAAATTCTGTGCTCATAATCTTCCATAGTCCCACTTACAGGATGGGAAGTTTTTCTATCTTTTTAAAGCCGGTCCACTCAGCTCCCAAACGGCTCTTAGTTTGTTATCATCTGTAGGTTCATATTTTAGCCAAACATGGCTAATATTAATGCTTTTTGTGTTGATTGGCCCCTAGATTGTGTTAGAATTGTTTTTATATAAAAATATTTTGATTTAATATTTTTATTTTTGGCTGTTTCGCTTTCAAATTATTTATATTTTATTCACACGCGCAGTAACAACGTGTACGGTGGAATCTAGAAGCTTATTCTGACAAATCAAGTGTCAAACCATCCTACCTTTCATAATATGAGCTAGAAGCATATTCTCATGGGATGTGTGGGATGGTCTGACACTTGATTTGTCAGAATAAG
>JBBKCR010163055.1:0-33362 GCA_037577295.1 Ladigesia roloffi | reverse complement strand
TAGTTTTACCCCTTAATTAGCCTTAATCTGTGCACTTTTCCACTTAATTTTTCTTACTTTCTTGGAAATTAAGGTAAAAATTAAGGTTATATTAAGGGGTAAAATTAAGGGGTTTGGTTTCGTAGTGACAGGTGGGGGTGGTAGAGGTTGTAATTCTTAAAATATTTTCAGGTCAGTGGTGGACAGTAACAACCAAAAGTCAGAGTGTGGATTTTGCTTCCAGGCTTCCCTTAAACTAACTCTTTTTTATTCCAGGACTGTGAACATAGCATAGTTAAACTGTCACGGCCAGTAAAGATAAAAAAGACACCATTCAGATCTCGTCAGTCTTTGAGGACTTCAATCATGTATAAAGGCCCTGCTAAAAATGGAACATCCGGCCAGGATCATGCTCTAGCTACAGAACCCTGCACTGCATCAGCACAGCTCACCCATTACACAGAGTATCATAAAACAGGGCATGACAGAGGTCTACCTCACTCTAAATGTGAAGCCAGTAAAGGTAAAGATTTCACTTTCCAAACATTTTAACTATGTTAAAACAGTTTTTACATTCAACACTTGGTTAAAAATGACAAACGCTAATCCAGTATATCCAGTGTCATTATACTCACAGTCCTGTTTTCCCTCTCACACTGTATGGTATAAAATGTAATAGATAACATCTGTTAAATTTATAATTTAAGAAATTAAAATACAGTCCTGTTGATCCACTTAAAGCAGATGCTGAGTTTTACAGTCTCGGTAAATGCAAGGCTTTATATGACTTCACATCAGAGAAAACAGATGAGTTAAATATTAAGGAAGGTAAGGTCTTAAAGATGACCTATATAAGATTACCTATAACGTTTCCATGAGTGATGCATCAGTGCTCAATAGGACTGACTTTGTTTCTCCATACTTCCAAAGGAGATCTCCTCAACATACTTCTGAAGGATGACAGTGGATGGTGGTTTGGAGAACTGAATGGGGAAAGAGGTCACTTTCCCTCCACATATGTTGAGGAGCTACCTGTCTTAAATGTCCCAAAGTCTTCTGATGCTTAATTGAAGGAAAGGAAGTTTCACTATATAGGGGGGTATTCCTGAACGCCCGTGTGTGAGTGGGGGTGGAAGCAGAGGAACGCGAGCGTGTGGCGGGGGAGGGGGGTGCGTGGAAGGGGATGGGCGGATTGGTAGGGTGGTTCCTGAATACAAATATTTGCCTGAATACTGTATTTGTCAAAAACACATCATTTCTACCTTTCTGAATACCGTATTCGGCATCACCACTAATACATATATATAACATTTAAAAGTAAATGTCTTGCAATATAATTTGTGCAACACTTGTTTATTCATAACAACCTTATACTTATTACTGACAAATCAAATGTACATGTGTATATATATATCTCGAGACAATTAACCTGATTACAGGTTTACAGGTACCTGATTTAAATAGTAGGATTTAGTTGGATTATAGCTTAATTACATGAATAAAATTCATTGTTTTTCATCCTCATTGTTTCTCTCGTGCTTGGTTTATTTAGGGCAGGGCACGTTAACATGTTATGTACTTAACAGCAAAAATGATTTTAATATTCGTTAACACGGATGCTTTGAAATCTATTTATTTTGAAAGTTTGCTTTTTTAGGTTCACCTGTGCGTGCAGCACAGTTCTATGTTTGGTTGATTTTCGCAGGGGCCGAATTACTTTTGTCCAACAGGGATGTTAATGTCAGTGCATTCAGATACACAGACTTTCATATGAAGATGGTTCCCCATTGTAGCTGAAAGTGACCATTCTGTCATAGGTCAACACACCACAGCACACAGTGTGAAAAGCACAAAATTCTTCCTGTGTATTTAACCTAGTCACCTAGTGAGCAGCTGGCAGCCAGGAACAAATCTCCTAGGGAGCAGTCTGGGGACCGTAATGTGCTCAGAGTACCTCAGTGGTGCTTCGCAGTCTTAGGAATCAAACTCATGACTTCCCAATCACAGGGTGAATACCCTAATCACTAAGCTATGATCTGATATAATGTTTCTCTTTCTCTGGACTCTGAGGATAACTTGTTTTTTCTATAACAAACTAGATCAAACATGAATGACCTGCAGTGGCAACTTGCTTTGGTTTTATATGTGATTTTATTCATGTCTAAAGGTGAGGTTTTCAAGTAATATTTCTGTATAACTGTGAGGGAACACTGCTGTTAAACAGCTCCTCACTTGTTTAAAGTTTCTGCAAACCAAATTGCACTTTGGCGCTACACACTACTTTTGAATGATTTAAATTTCCCTAGAAAAATTGGATTAACCATGAGTAATTGCAGAAAACCATGTGAATAATTGTGATTAAAAAATTTTTATTGTTGCCCTGCATTAGCGAAAATTAACACTGGATATATTCATCTGCACATATTCAATAGTGATTTTAGTCTGCTGGCTTTTTAACCTAATGACTAAAAAAGAAAAAAGAATATGCACCTAAGAAGATTATTTGCAAAAGAATTTGCACACAATAAAAATACAAATAAAATACACTTTATTGCCTACACATAAAAATTCAAACTAAATAGAAATCCAACTGACTGGGTTTTTTTCTGATACTTAAAATGCATTCTGTTTCCCATCAACATCAACACTGAATCAGGCATTCTATGTAGCCTTGTGTAGTGCAACAAACTCTTTCCTAACATTTGCAAGAAAGGCAGAGAAGTTGTTGGACTCTTGCAGTCTACGCTCCAGGTAATCCATCTGTGCCAGCGGAGGATCACAGGACACAACTGAAAATGCAAATGGTATGAGAAATCACACCATATTTTTAAACTTGAGCAAACAGTCTTCCTCCAAAACATCTATTGCATATGTGAAATAATTTCATTGGAATGCTGTAAAATTCAACAAAATAATCATATACCCAGGGAGCAAAATACAGACTATTTTCATTCAAATGTATATATGTACAATCATGCAATTCATATATTTGAAAGTGCTCACCTTCTGTTTACTTATTTTAAAAGTGTTTTAAACTACTGACTTACTCTGGTATACACCCTCCTGATTTATCCTTAAGATGAAGGTGTAGGCGCTTTCTGGATTCCTGTGGTTGATGTTTCTAAACACAAACTGCAGCCGGTCACCTTTACAAAAAATTAATAAATAAAATTTAAAAAATTTAAAGCTTTTACAGGCATAGTGATGTATATGTTAAAGGCCAAAAACAATTATGCAATTGTTCATTTACAATTAGGGAAAAAGGAAGAAAAAAAAACTCTCGAAGGAGCTTACCCTGGATTTTTCGGATCTCAAGATTTAGCCGTTCTTGAAAGATCTCTTTGATCTTGTTCAGGTTCTTCAGCCTGTTCTTGTTAGCTTGGTTTTGAGAGTGGATAACTAGGAATGGGAAAATCCGTAATAAGAAAACCCTGTATCAGAAATATTCAGTACAATCTGTTTTACTCTAACGTGCATTAAGGTTACATACAAGCCTTTGATCATAGTACATGAGCTAACATACATTCTCGGTTTTTATCTTGTTGTTGCTTTAGCTTCCCAATCTTCTGAATTAAAAGCTCCTTTTGCCTTGACTTGTCTTCAATCTCCTCCACAATTTCATGGCTCTCTCCATTCTTTTCCTTCAGGACAGAATCCTGGACTTTCAAATCTTGAAACAAAATTTAAATGTGATTAAATGTACATGCCTTTTCAGTGGTTTCCATTTTAACAAATCTAAGGCCACTTACTTTCCATGTATGTGTGAATAGTTTCGAACATGGTTTCATCTTCCTTGCATTTCTTCGAGCATGAATCTACAAAATAAACATGGCTTAGGTGTCACTGATGCTCCAACAGATGTGACATAAATGATCTTTTGGAATACAAAATCATCCAATGCATCAAGCCTAAACCCTTGAAAAACAGGTGTCCCCCAATAATTTTATCCATATAGTGTAAGTGACCAGCCTCTCTTTCACTCTTACCGAATACAGACTTCATGTACTGTTTGTGAGCCTGACACTGCTGAACCGTTGCCTCAGTCATCACCTCTTCCATCGCTTGGATTATTAACTTGGTCCTTATCTCCTGCAACTTGCTGCTGAATTTGTTAACTTCATCAGGATCCTTGATGGACGCCATGTGAACCTGGACAGAATGAAAATCAGTACAATGAAGAGGTTCAATTTACTCTTTTTTTTACTTTATCGATAACAGACGCCCTAAATGAGACAGCAATCTAACGTCATCACACTTTGAGATTTTTTCATAGCACAACTCGATATGGAATAGTTCTATTCGATACAAAATTTTATTTAATCCAGCGTTATACCCCGTAAACAACCGTCCGATCTTCCGCCTGATCTGTTTTGTTTATAGCTGCCGCTTTCAGCTTCAAAAAATGGCGCCTAAAGTGACGAAACTCACGGACGTGACGTTAAAAATACGTTCGAAAATGTTTTTAGACATTACAACAAAATAAAAAAATATATATTGTATATATTACTATAGTGTTGTTAATACAATAGTTGTATATATACATTGTATATATTTTTTTTTCAGGAGAAAAAGCTCGAAATTTGTGTCACTGATATCCCGATTTAAAAAAAATAATAATTATTATTCGATATGTTATTATGATGTTAGGAGTGCAGAGCATGTTCACATTATTTTCACTACAGGTATTTTCCTACCAAACCTCTGACTTTTGTATACTTTGCTACTAAGTGCATCCGATTGCACATGATTTAACATATGTTGCAAATAAACTGCTTTTTTTGGAATATACAGGAACTGTAACAAACTTTTCTGACATTAGTATATACTGATGTTGTAATTATATTCTGAAATTACATAATTATCTACTAAAACCTTACGTGCTTGACCCAAGGGGTCTGTCCTCAAATCCACCTCCGTGAGAGACTACATGCTGTCATCTAGTGGTTATCAATGGTGTTGCACTAAAATTAGCCCATGCCAAACAGTCTTGAACTGTAAACTAGAAACTGCACGTTCTTGATCAGGTTAGGACGGCGTTTTAGTGCCACCTTAATTTCGTAATCTTAGATTTTTTACTTTTTTAAAGGCGACACTATAACGCCGTCGTATCAGGTAAGCTGAATAAACGGGCAATAAATGTGGGTATAGAGTAACTTTACCAAATAAAGTAGTTTGTTTGAATACAACGCACAAAACATATACACTTAATTATCCGGAGACTTAATCATGTGTAACTGTCAAGTAAAAATATACTGGGACAGTTTTGTATTGGGACAATTTTTTTTCAGGGTTTAACCCCTATAAGTTCTTCGGGTCTGTGTGACCCGTTTTCAGTTTTTAACTTTAGAAAAAAAAACAAATAGTCATTTTTTCCAAACTGAGATACATTGGCCTTGGCTTATTTTCAGTGAAGAACACAAATCCAAAAACACTCACATATACCCCCTCCCCCTTTAACGTTAGTACATTCAGGGTCTATGGGTCCACTGGACCCGGGTCTAGTGAAAGTGTAGAAATAAGAGGTCCTGTGTACCCATATTCTCCCTTCCTCCTCTCTGGGCCTGTGTACGTGAGAAAGAGAGAGGGGGAGGGAAAAGGAGAGAGTGAAGCAGGTGAATGGAACCAGGTGTGAGCCACAAGTCTTGTTTCTGCACATGGTTGCAATGTTGATGCAAAATTGGAGCACCCAACTCTATCTGCACCCACATTCCCACACATTTCACCCTCTGTCTGTAGGAATTAATCTTGATACTGACATTAGAAATATCTCTGTCTGTGTGGTTCCATACCACAACTGATCAAGATGGCAAAGTGATTCTCTGTTCGGGCACCTTACAGTTTATATTGGAGGAGGCAGAGGGATTTGATGGTGATGCAGAGGAAAACGTTTCACAATGTGAGGATAACATTTCTGAAAAATCAGACATTGAGTTTTAAGAGAACGATGAGCATCAATCAGCTCTGAGGTATAAAAGGGCCTCAGGACCAGCCCGTGAGCAGCTAGCGGTCGAACCAGCCCCTCAGCCAGCTTCAAACGGCAAGCAAACCTCAGGACCAGCCCACCAGCCGCCAGCACCAAGATCAGCAGGTGAACAACAGGCCTCAGGACCAGCCGGTGAGCAGCCAGTCAAAGACTGTCGGCAGCTTGCAAATGGATGTCGAAAGATGGCAAAACTGAATTATCTTCCTGCTCAATAAATGACCGCCCCCCCCCCAGTTGCCAATGTGATTCTGATGCTACCAGGAACTACACTCGTAGCAGTCACTCATGCACAAGTTTTTTTGGCCTCTTTATGCCACACCCCATCAAGTGTAGGTTACATTTCTATGGTTATGGAAAAACTTGCTTTATTTGTACATTTGTTAATTATGTTCCAGTTATTCTTATTTTATGATCCTTATTTTGTAATATTAAAAAAAAAAGAGTGGCATTTCTATGCATGAATGTAATTTAACAAACATAAAGGGAAAAATATATAAATGTTTTTGTTAATATTACTTGCAGATGGGATGAAGCAAACATCTGCTGAGAATTTTAACAAAAAAAGTCTGAATATATTGAATTAAAAGCCCCAAAACGCAGCGGGTCCACCTAACTTATTTGAGCACCTGCCCTCTAAATGATTCTGTAATGAACATTTTTATCCTCCTGGTGTCGCTGTTTTTTCACATTTCTTAATAATCTGCACATTGCATGGGCAGGACATCTGTTGTGAGGTCCATGTTCTATATTAAAATCTAACATTAAACCCACCACATGAGACACTCCCTGCAAGACCACAGCTCAGAGCATGGAGCTGACTTTAGAAAGGTCAAGATCCATCAAAAACTTTATGCACAGTATATCCCCAGTCACAACTTCAGAAAAACCAGAAGCATGTTTAGTAGCATCATTTAAATGGCATAGGAAATGTATTTAATGTCCAAGAAGCCTGTCTAATTATGTAATTTGGCTACTTTTAAGTGCAGCCATTGCTAGGACAGTTGTTCACTTGCATGCAATCCATTTTTGTATAATCCCCAAATAAAAACTTGCCAATAGAATGAGACGCTCTGGAGCGGCAGCACATAAACCTAAAATCCCTACACTAAGTACCAAACTTCAGCTAGAAGGGCATAAATCCCCCACACTAAACTGTTGAGTAGAGGAACTGCATTTTCTGAAGTGGCGGAGCTCAATCTAATACCTCTGGGATGACCAGGAGAACAAATAATTCAGCTTCAGTTTCTGGCATAATTAACATCTGATTAAAATCAAGTTGTAACAAAACTGTTTTGAGATGTAATGTAAATCCTCCCCAGAAGTGTAGAAGCTGCAGTTGCAGCAAAGAGGCACATAAACTCTCTGATTAGGAATTTTTATTTATGAATAAAAAAGGAGTAGACATCTCCAATTGTTTAGTTACCAAATACCTTTCAAACAGGAGGTTTGGCCACTTTGTGTTGCACTGGACTGTGTTCTTTTCTGTTTTAGCCCTAAAACTTCATGTGTAGTTACAGAGTCCTGCGGATTTGGGTTGTCATACATCATCAGTATCTGACTTCATGCACTTGTGGCTGAATAAAAATACTGTTGCCCCTTATATTCACGCAGGAACACACTACAGCACACAGTGTGAATTTCTTTGTCTGTATTTAACCAATGCACCAACTGAAGCATTGTACAGTATCTCGTTCAAGGACATCTTAGTGGTGCCACTAGCAGTCCTGGGATTCAAACCCACAACATTCTGATCACATGGGCAACTCCCTAACCACTGGACCAGCAGTGAGGTTCTGACATGTGGTGTAAAGGCTCCTCAGAGGAGTAAGAGCTGTAGCAAAATGACGCTCTGATTAGGACTCTAAACGCGGACGAACAGATATCTGCATTTTTTGTGTACAAAAGTTATTTAAAAGGGTATGTAAGCCCCACTGTGTTTAACAGAACTAATTTTTTCCTTTTTTGAAGCCGAAACCCTTCATTTTCAATAATTGGGTCCTGTGTCTTTGGATGGTCTTTGTATTGGGGCTGATCCTCTCGAGCTCTTCTCGATGACCTCATGGAACTCGCGAGGAGCAGGAGGGAGGAGCCGCGCGCGTTTCTCTGGAGGACTCATGTGGAGAGATAAGAGCTGGAGAAGTTTTCTGCGGGAGGTTTCTTTAAAAAAGGTATTTCGTCAACCTTCTCTTTGAGGACTTTATACGTTTTACAACGAGCTTGTCATTTAGTTGTTTTAGGTTACATAGAGCTTCGTAAATAACGAAGTGAACGTGAAATTCATCTCGTTGGTGATGAAAAGTTCGATCTGTTTAGGATGAGGTTACTAGGTAGCCGTGTTGGAACAACAGGAATGTGTCGGGGCTTGTCCGTAAAACAGAAAAACACTTTAGTCGTTGTGTTAACTGTATTCTGTGTGTTAGATGTCATGTATAGTTTGTAGGTGTCTGTAAATGTTTGTAAACTTTGTTATGTTTAGGTGGAAGTCTGCTCGAAAGGGCAGCAGTGGCTGTGCTGACAGTTGGGACTTTGTCCGCTGAAACACTACCTAAGCACAACTACCTAAATTCAGTCTAAATTTTTGTGTACTTAATTTATATTTAGGGCTTCTCTGGAAATCTGCGTTAGATATTTACACCAGGCTGAACTCATTTTGACATCTATTTGCTTGTTTATAGTTCGGTTCGATTTATTCTACTGTTATTTTCTCGTAAATCTGTTTACCAAACACTAAACGTACTGTGCCCGAGAGTATTTTGTATACCACCCCTCCAGTTTCCAGAGGGGTTTTCAAATCTAAGAGAGATTGTCTTCCAATCTGAATGAAGAACAGAGCCCAGAGTTGCAGGACTTTTACAGTAGCTGTGTTAGTTTGGACGGCTGACCCAACCCAATGAATCCTTCCCACATGGAGCTGAGTCACTAGGCTTGGTTGTATTGACTTAAGGCACTCCTGTTTATAAAGAAAGGTCCCATACCAATGGTGTAATGATTTTCACACCTTGGCCCACGGCCTTAATCTAATTTCACACTTTAAAACTCTAGATTGTTCATAGGTTTTACTGAAATAGCCCTAGAAGTGTCTAAATCATGACTTTAAAGTACAATCCAACATAGATTTTGCACATTTTTAGTCAGTGTGCTGCTGTAACCTGATATTTCACTTTGGTGGGTTGAAAATTGAAGCGTTCTTATATGGAACACTTCTGGTTTTACATTTTTGGACCATTTCTTGCTTGGGTGCCATGCCTTAAGATGTTTTGTACAAGAATAAACTGAAATATTTGTTTTACATATTTAGTAAACAATCTGAGCCATGTATAAATGAGACACTCAACTTGTACAATAGAGCCACTCAAATCAGATCTTCGTTCCACCGTTGGAAAGTGTGTCCAACCCGTGAATGTGTTTATCATTACATCCTTGTATCTCAATGAGAGGAAATTAGTGTTTACTCTTTTCTTGGGGATCAGAGCATGTTTTTCCTCTCAGACAAATGTGTGAAAAGACTCCCTAATGATTTCTTGTCTGATGAGAGTTGACAGTCATCCGAGTCAGAACATTTTCCTCCGTTTAAGCAACAAAGTCTGTAGTCATAGCAAGAAGCACAGATACCCATGGCCATTTGGCAAATAACAGGTGCTGGCACTGCACACACAGTTGATTTTTGAAGGAGTGCAACAGGGGGCAACTGTGGACAGCTTTGTCCCGTGTCTCCACAATATGACCATTGTGGGCTCAGTCAGTCTCGTTTTAAACCCTTGAAGACTTTTATGATAGCATATATCTAGTGTTTGTAGAACAGTCAGTTTGAGTGTTTATGAGGGTCGGGAACTAATAATCTTAATTAGTAACTTGTTTTAAACTGTACTGTTGTCTTTACCTTGCTTCATTTGAACTCTGTGCAGCCTCTGTGACTTTAATTGGACATGTATGACACTCCGCCTCTCAAGACAAATCTCTGCCTCCTTACTGTGCTTCAGTTGTTCTCTGTTGGCTAAAGTTGACAATAATGGCCACATAAATGAAACAAAGGCTTAATGTTTACCCTTTCTGGCTCATTCAGCAGTATTAATAAACGAGGTTTATGTTTGTCCGTGTGCTCATAGATCATGGTGAGGACATTTTTACGATACCTTGGTTGTCTCAGTGACTCTGGTGGCCTGTTGAGAACAGCGTGTCTAATAACACAGCCCGTGGTTGTGCCTGGAGAGTGTGCTGCGTTCAAAACAAAAGCCATCCTTTATGTCGCACCAGCTGAGTCCCTTCAAATGAGAGGTTGATATTCCCTCATGCTGTCACAACACATCAGACTAATCTACAGAACATTTACAGGAGAGCTAGGTCTGGTAAGACTTTAATTGACATGACCTATTGTTCTTCCGTTTAGTTCTTTATAAACACATTTGGCCTAACCAGTGCTTAGCTGTTAAAAAAATGCATATCCATGATTACTGTATCAGTGTTTATATACAGACTTATTTGCAGTTTATTGATATCAATAAAAAGCAGTACAGCTCATGTCTGCCCACTTTTTTATAATACTTTTAAACAGATAGATAGATGTGCCTTTATTGTCATTGTACTGAAGCAGGGTGCTACACATACAACATCAATGTAGGAGCTACTTAATGATGCAAACAAGTACAGACAGTGACATAATGCAGACAGTAAACAGTGCAGTAAACACAGTATAGACAATAAACATACATCAAGTTGTGAACAGACAAATATGACTCACAATTTACAAGTCGAAGATTATAATGTTTTGAAGTTATTAACTTTTTCCATTAGTAAAATAGAAATGAGTAGAATTCAACTCGACAGAGTCAGACTGAATATAACCACATTTTGGGAGGTATTGGAATATTAGAGCATAACTTGTTAGTTAATAGCAATGAAATGCAACTTTTTTGACAGTATGAATAATATTTCTTTTAAAACGCTTAGTTTATTGCATTACGTTTGTGTGAAGAATTAAATTTAATTTTTTTACTTTAGCATTAAAGAACACTGAGGCAGACTGAAAGTAAAGTACTCTATTACACACACATTGTCAATATCTTTTGAAAACTCACTGTAGGTGCTGGATATTATTGGTGGAATATAATTATCTAACTATAACTATCTTGTTCTTAGGTCTGTTTTCATTTCTTTTCTAGTGACACAGCAAAGGAGTCTTTGTCAGAATTGTGTAATATGACACGGAAGAGAGCTTTTCTTACTCTTTCTGGGACTAAAAGAATTGTCATTCCATACCAGCTTGCCTAGGACCTCCCACTTCATGTCCTGATACTTTTTAAAACTTAAATATAGTGCTGAGGACCAAACCTCTATATATTTTATATAAAAGTATTCAAATTAGGGCTATAGGATGTACAGTGCATGTGTGAATTAAATAAAAAGATATACTTCTCGAAAGGGGTTTGTTAGAGAAAATCCATGACAAGTTCTGATTTCTGAGTGAGTTGACATGGAATCAGAAGCCAAAAAAGATATCTGTTGGTACATCAGTTAATGTCTCGGTATAGAATTACATCACAAATAATTGTAAGCTAATGCTTACTAAACAATCAAGACTCAGGCTGCTGAAAGTAGGACAGCTGACTATCTAATCTGTTAGAGAATGCCATATTTATTAGATTGTTTTTATTCCTATCTGTAAATTGAGCCTTATTCATTTTATATTGTGTTAATCTGCATGTGTGTCTGTTATGGGCTGTGAAGACATTCTGGGAGTTAAAAGCCTTACAATTTTTGTATAAATGTTTAGACTCAGGTTAAACTGGGTGTATATGCTTTCAGTGTAGTGTGCATTTAGGAAACTTCATGTCATGCCTGGGCGAGAACCGAGTGGATGATGTCAGATTAGTCATCATCAGTCAGTCTGGTGTTTATTTTTAAAAGTTTAACTAAATGATCATTGAGGCTGACATTGAGTCACAGCTTTTGACCTAAAAGTCTGTTCCCATGCTGCGTTATCTACTGCCTGTGTTTGTTGCACTGTTTGTCAGTTGAGATCAGAGCTTTGAGTTCATTCATTTACACACCTAAGCCTTGTTGAACCAACAGCATTGTTCATCAAAGAATCCATTGCTCATTAAAGAATTTGGCATTTTCTCTTAAGTGGCAAGCCAACAATGCTAGATAGTTTTATCAGAATCAAGCCTGAGGCTGTTGAGGCTTTAGAGAGATTAATGAAGTATACTCTACAGTAAGAGAAAGCCGGAAGACTTTCTACTTGTTCAGTTAATGTTTGACACTAATCAAATAGTAGGAATCCCCTGTTAAACTGTGCATTCAGACTTACTGCATTCCATTTTACAAATCTGATTTTGACGCTTCACTTGTATTTGGTTCTTTGTCTTTATTTTTAATTTGTTCTAGTTTATTTAGATATAAAACTTATGCATTGCTTGGTAATGGCTACAAACTTTTTGCCACCTCAATAAAGGAAAAGTTACCATTGTTTGAGGTGGCATAATATGACACCAGGTCATTGGTAATTGGGGGGAAAATGGATAAATGCATTCTAATCTTATGATAAATCTATCCTAATATTCTGTGATGTGATGATTGCTACGTATTTAACTACTGTGGGGCAGTAGAGCAGGGATCTCATACTCAATCTTTCAAAATTGGTTTCAAAAAGAAAAAGTGGTATTATGCCACAGGTGTAGCATGAATAAATGTTTTAGAGTTCTTTCTCATTTGGAGCATTTGCAGACTTGTATGGTGTCCCACTTCTAATTTTTCCAACCGAAGGAGTGCATCTCTATGTGCCCTTTAATGTGGCCTTTGGCGTGGCCCACATCGATGCAAACTCAGCAGCCTCGCATACAAAACTTGCCTGAAAGAGAAGAAGATATACGGATGTTGGCAAAGTTTGTTTAGTGTTCATTTATTTAGTCTTTAAGCTGCATCATCTGCACTCTAAAACTGTAGATCATTTAAAAAATAATAATTTTGGTTATCCTTGGACTAGACCGTCATGTCAGGTTGAGTCTGTTTCCATTGCCTTAGGTGAAACAGTAAATTCTGAGAAAAGGAAAACATGCCTCAACTCGGACCCAACTGACTCATTGGCACAAGGAAAACTACACTTCCTTCAACAGAACTGTTGTTTTTGATCGCTCAGCTCCTTTTACTAATCAGTGGCCTGTTGAGAGAGGCGCTGGCAGCACTGAATATCTGGTGCAACAGATTATGGTTTAGAGTCATGGTTTAGAGGGTACATGCCAGTTTATGTGACCCAGTTCAGTTACTGAATAAATCTGTATGATTCAGTCAGTAACCAAATATGGCCATAGACCCCCTGAATAAGAATTAGGAGCTTGTTGATAAATATGCCCATTAGAAGTTATATTCAGAACTGTTAACTGTCTACCAAACGTTGTGAGATCGAATAAGTCTAAAGTGACACAGTGTTTGTTTTTAGCAGCCTCTGCTTTAGTGGACTCTTTTTTACTGGCTAGGGAGCAGTTTAAAAGCACTGTTTGTCTGAATATGTAGTTAAGCTCTTTGGGTTTTCTGTTTCCCACTGAGTGATGGGGAGGAGATGGGCAACTTTTAAGTCATATTTTTAGTTTTATCTGAACTTGCCGGTGTCAGCATGGCACAAAATGAGTGAGAAATCAAAGTCTGATGATGTTGGGCCTGTTTTTGTATTTTGCTGAGTTGTCTGTGGTCTGTTCAAAACTACATCTAATTTATTTGAAAAGGAAACTTCAACCACAAGGGTCTGGCTTCTAGTCCTTCATACCAAACAATGAGTAGTGCGTCTGAGCAAATTCATCTTTCCACACCAAATGAAATAAGCTCTACTAGAAAAACTAGAGGAGTGAACTCCTGCAGTTTTTGTCCTAAAACCAGCTAGACATATCCAGAATAAATTTTAATGTCTGCATAGAACTTTTGTGAAGCTTAAAACCAGGTAGAATATCCCAATATCTATTAAGGCCAGTGGTGTCTATAAGAATGACCTACCTACACATGATGTAATTGTTTGTGTATATATTAAACATATCTCTTTCTTCTTTGTGACTTTTTGTCTCATTCCAAGATGGTAATGGGGTTAAAGACAATACAAGCCTTTTTTTTCCTAAATGGAATTTTGTTTAATTAATTATGGCATTTTGACACCTTCTGAAACGATGCTTTACTGTTTAGGGATTTCAAACAAGTACAACTGGTTACATTTAAAAGTCTCACTCATTGTTATTTTTTCTATTCATGTGTATATTGCGGAGGATAGTGTCCTGTCTATCAATTGTTTCATGGTTGCACTGTTCCTGTTATAATGGCCGACATTTCTGCTCTTTTGCAGTCACCTTTAATTTAGTTGAAAGTCTTTTTTCATGAAGAGACATTCAGTGTTGTCCATTAAACTAACTCTTTTTCATTTGTGTTATCTCTGAATATATGAATTAGCCCATCAATTTCTTAATGGTATAAGGCCTCCATAATTTTCTTGCCGCTGCTTAAAAAATTGCCCGGCTTTCACTGAAGAAAAGGTCACGAGCCTGGTGTTGGGTTCTGTGGTTGTCATGACAACCTGACAAGCAGATTCTGAAGAATCATTCATGTAGAATGGGCTGATGAAAAGAAGCAGCGGTCGGGTAAGGGAGAGAGAGGGAAAGAGTAAACAAGGAAATGTAGACTTGAGAAGCCAGGATAAAGTTTGCTCACTCTCCTGTTGCTAGAGCTCCAAACACATTCTCACAAAGCCTCACCAGCCTTTGACAGCTGAACGCGTGAATTGAACAAGTTGGAGGCTATCACCTAAACAATGCCACATCCGCTCAATCTGCACGCCCAGCTTCTCAGATGACTGTGTTATGTATGGCCAAGTTTAACTCGATAACCTGCCTTTTATTCTTTTTTTGTCAACACAATATGTCTCGTAATAACTGCGGCAAGACTGTGATGGAGGTCAACATACATTTCATTTAGCATAGAGATAATCATGATCTTCCAGACCAAACTTTGAGCTACTTCAGAGGTTGAATTCCTTTTCAGCAGCTGTGCTGATGGAATGAAGTTTGACAGTATTACAAAAAATATTTCAGGGAATTTACCCGTCTTTGTTTTTGTGATTAACCGAGTGTTTGTCCCTGACAGGCTGTGCCATGTCATGCCGGTGGTGAACAAATCATTTTCAGTGGCGTTGTTCTAGTGTTTGTCCAGAAAACATGGTTTCAGTCTAGCCTTTTATGCAGAGGCCAGTGAAGGAAGCCCTTCAGCCAAATAATACAGGCAGCTCAAATGGCAGTTGAGGCTGTGAGGCAGGGACCCTCTTATCAGCGTGAGAGAGATAAACCTGCTCTGTGGCTGCCAGGCTACCTGTTGATCTGCTTTGAGATTCTCTCCTAAGGAGGTTTCCCCTTCAAGTGCTCAGTATGGTTTTTTTACCCATTCCTTTGGCCCTTATCTTTTTTATGATGTTTATCTGTCTGTAAAACTTCTTTGTGCGGAAGGAGAGACACATGTTGAGTTAATTAGGTTCCTGGGTCGAATCAGATGTCTGGGGGGAGGAAGTGAAGGATGTATTCCTCTTGCTATCAGTCTTTGATCTGTGAAACTGTTCACCTCATAACTTCATATAGTCGAAAGTAGAGAATGATCACGACCTTCCTTGACCCTATCTCACTCTCTGCCTCTTTATTATTGTGGAAGAGGAATGCACTCCAGATTGTGAAAATATACTTTTGAAGCAGTTTCATTTGTGGATGAAAACACAAAATTTGAGGCTCATCTTTGCCTTTCATTTTTTTCTTTACATAATTAGTATGTTGCATCCACAATTCAGGTTTAATGGATTAATATAAAAACTTAAAGAAATAACTGTTCAAATCCCAGTAGATTTATACGTCAGTGATCAAATACATTTCTAGGGTGTAAGTGATTTGCTGGAACTGTTCACCTGACTGAGAGACAAAAGGAAAAAGTGGAAAAGAAGTAGAAAGGAAAAGAAAGGTATACTGGAATGTGTAATTGTCTCCATGTGGTTCACATTTTTGTCTTTTTAAGAGCTTGACTTTTTACCATTCTGTAAGGAGAACAACAGGATAGTTGGAAAAGCAAGCCGAGTGCTAGAAAAACAGAGAAGTTTTTATGCATGCGCCATGGAAGTATGATAATAAAGATAATAATAATGTCGTGAGGAAGAACTTTGTTAAAATATTGGGGTTATTTGTTTTCTTTCTCCACCACATAATCAGTTTAAAAAATAAAAAAGATTTAATTTGAAAAAAAAACCTAAATTGTAACAAAATCTTAAGTACATATATTATTAATAGAAATATATTATAGAATTGCATATTTAATGCCAGTTCCTTTTGTTTGCTTGAGTATTTATGCTTTAGTCATGGAAAATGCTCTTGGCTCTCTTCCCCTCAATGCTGTATGAATGCATGGCATTTCCTGTCAATAGCTGGTCTTTGGATGAATGGGATCTGACGGAGAGGATGAAACATGCCCGTCGATCAAAACCAGTTTTGTTTACAACTAAACAATGAATGTTTATGATTGCATTCAAAATGAAAAAACAAATATGTGTCGTTTTCAATTTGATCTTAAATGGTGCTTAAGGTATTTTGGGGAGGTAGCACAGCTTAGTCCTTTTATTCTGTACAAACAGTTGTCTGCCTCCCTGCTCATCCATCTCCAGGAGCTCATGTAGCTGAACATTGCCTCAGTAGGGGGTGCTTTTATAACTGCTTGTCCTTAGCTGTTTCTGTAAGACACAAATTAACCCAAGCAGTCTGGACATACTCTTTTTATGAGGTGGAGATGGAATTCCATGTGTGTCAGTAGCTTCCAGTCTTCCATTTAGGCCAGCGTCTCGGCTGCCAGTTTCAATTCTACAGAATGAATGAAAAGACAAGCTGTTTGAATGTGAGGAGAGAAGGGTTTTACAATGTTTTCAAAAATAGGTTTTAGAGCATCAGTGAATTTCTTTAGTGTGTTATTTGCATCTAATTGTAAATGTCTTTGTGAGCTGAATTTATGCAGGCTGGACCTGGAAATAAATGATAAAAACTGCTCTCAGGCCCTTGAGAATTGCCGCTGTAATCAGAACCCAACCTTAACACTTGTAAGAGTAAAAGCGGGTCTCAGATTACTTTTAAAAGGCATTCTTAGGCTGGTCTGGGTGTGTCTGTGTTTCACGTACGGGTGTGAAAGTGAGAAGTGTGCTGTTAAAATGTTGTGTGGTCTTTCTGCATCCCAGTACAGAATGTCTACAATGTTGACACATTGGCAGAAAGCTTTTATGTGATATCATTGGATTATGTGTTTTGATTATCTGCCTTGCAGTCTTTAAGGACTTGAGAGCAAAAAAACTTATTTTTTTGTGCTTTATATACTTGCATGCTTCCCTGCGTTGTTCTGTGATTGCAGTTATTGATAGTAGGCCAAACCACATACTTATTGCGCTTAACCAATTAAACCACATAGACCCTCTCAAATCTATCTTCTATTTTTACATTTGGAATATGAAAGTCATTGGGAGATTACTTGTGTTACTATCTAGAACATTTGAGATGGATTATTTACTATTTCACAGCTTGCATCTTCTCCAGGATGTCAGGTTCTGTGCATCTCCCCCTGTTTCCATTTTCTCTGGATGGACTCCTATTGACTCCTGTTGTGAAGCACATGGCTGTTTCATTCTGTCTTATCTAAGCAGCTAGATCAGTGAATTTCAGTAAATCTCTGGAGTGTCTCTGGGGTTTTTCATACCTGAGCTGAGAGTTGATTTGACAGTTGGGTCAGAGTCGAGACCATTAACTACTAGACCACTAACCTTTTTCAGAAGCTACCTGGATTTGAGCATCAGCAGTAATAAACTGTTTGCAATAAAGTGAGAAAAACACAATTTCAGGTGCCTTTTAATAAAAAAAAAACCCTTTTTGATGCCATTCAACCAAATTAATATTCAATAAGGTAAAACAGCTGAATTGACACATTGAACTGAAACATACTTGCCACAAAATTAGACTCTTCAATGAATTGAGTCTTTTTATTGGTGATATTTGACATATGTGCTGACTCTAACTGTTCGTATTGGAATATAATAGTGTTGAATTGCTGCAGTAGTTTGTTACTAATCAATACATACAGTGTTGTTAGTTAATGTGTAGCACCTGTGAAATTATGAAGAAAAAAAAAAAGAAAAAACCTGTGGCACATAGCTCACTGTACAAAGACTGGCAGAAAAGATACATGATCATTTGGACTGGGTTGGACCCATTGAGTTCATCTTTTTGAACTTATTCTGAGAATGAGTGGATGCAGTGTATAGAAATGGCGTTATCATCAGGTCACAAGGCCTTAAAGGCTCAAGTTCAGCCACACAGCATCAATTAAATGTGGAATGCTGAGAATCTGACAGCTTGTTTTCCGGCATAACAAGATAGCAGTGTGGAGCTGTTCTATCTAAATATTAGGCATTCTTTCCTTGCTGGGCTGCCAGAACTCACTCAGCCAATGTTGGGGTGCTGTGGGAAATATCTCAACAATCTTCCATCAAGGAAAAATGCAGCATTATAATCATCATCCTCGTCATGCTCATCATCACACTTAATATTATTATTATGTTGTATCATGTAGTCCTATTGATGGAGAACAACCTTCCATCATTTTCAGTCCTTATTCTAATTCTGTTTTTGTATGTCCACAGAGTGAGTGAGAGTGAGAAGACTGCAAAGGTTACATCATGTTTAAGGCAGTACTGAAAATGAACAGAGAAGGTGTAAAGGGGAGCAAGAAGGACACAGGTATGTGCAGACCGGACACAGTATGCATGGATTTTGTGTTTCTTTGTTAGTAAATATGTTATTTTCTATCCTGATATGACATGTTCTCTTCTGATATGACATGTTGCACAGGTTGCAAGGTTTTACTCGGCAAAATTGAATTTATGGGTTTGTTTTATATCTAGGCAATGTCCTTTCTACAGTAGTTCAGTGTATTGTTTCACTATCGAAAGTTTCTTTTATTCTGAAATGTTTACTCATACATCCTATGTTTATTAATTCTCTAAACATTTTATTACAGAATAGTCAAGTGGTAACTTTGTTTGTGGCATTGGCATGATTTGACGCATGTTGGATATAAGTGCCCATACATCATTATGTTATAAGCCCATTTATCACTTTGCATTATCAGTAATACATTTTAAACATTCACTATACACATGCTTTAACATACAGTCAATTACTGTAAGGCAGTAAATTAATGTTAATGTGAAGTATTGTAATTTAGAACACTCTATTGTAGTTCTTAAACCACTGAAATCTGAGCACCTCAAACTAAATATATTTTGCCACCAAATATAATTCTGGACATGTTTTACAGGGAATACAGCAAGTATAAAACTAGAATACATCAAGTATAAAATGACAGCCAGCATAATAAGCTACACATAGAATATTAATAATGTATGAAATATAATTTGCTAGTTTAATATTTACACACTAATGCCATATATGGACCTGGATCTGTGACTAGTTACTGTTCTTATTTTGATTTATGACCTGAGTCAGCAAATTGCACTTCTGTCTGGAAAACAGGTGTTCATGTGTGTGCGACCTGGAGAATGTTTGTTGCCAGGTGCGTTTGTTTGGAATCACTACAAGGGCATAGTGTTGCCATGGAAAATAATCTTATCATAAATCTGAAACCTCCAGAAATAACATCCCCGTTTAGACCCGTGGTTCATTCTGTTCTGGTGTTCAGGTCACTTCTAACATGTTACTAAACATCTAAACAACCGCTATAGTGAACCTGTTCATTTTAAGTTTATTTTAATGGTTAATGCTTATAAAAAAGTTAATTAAATTTATGGAATTACTTTCTTCCTCTTAGTCAGAATCTGTCTTAAACAATGTAGTATACCATTAATGAGAATTATTTAAATGTGGTGAAAGAGTATGAGATTTTGTGGAAGAGTATATACTTTTGTTTAATTTTTTATTTTTTGGTTTCATATACTGGGAGGATAGCAGAGATTTTCGATTTGAAGACCGTAAATTGGACCGCGTCATTCACCTGTAGACTTTGTCTAAACCTGTGTTACTTGCTGTAAATGATAAACACTGTTTGCACAGCTATACTAAATGTTGTCACCATAAAATCTGATATTGATATATGTTCAATTTGATATATGTTCAAATCTTTTTAATCGAGGATTACCACATTAAATACCAAATAATTACTTTTTGCAAGTTATAGGTTGATTTATGAATATTAATTGCTATTAATTTATTGAATTAATATAGACATCATTATCGTTGCCTGGCCCTAAACCATGCTGCAAGGTGCTAGTAGAATAAATTGAGATACACTTAAGTGGCCTTTGTTTAGGAGTATGCAAAAAAGTTTTTACCATATGGTATTTTATATATATATATGTAAGAATAACAAAATATTCATAAAATTCACTATGTCTAACTCTGATGAAATATAACCTTTTGATTATTTCTTGATTAAAGTATTCAGGATTTTTTAGCAAGTGAAAGTCGAAGTGTGAAGCATGATGGGAGTGGATGCTACTTAGACTAAGCCTGTTTGCTGATAGTCAACATGGCTTGAGTGTTTTAATCTTAATGTCTTGTCTGGATCAAACTGAAAAGCTATGCAACAAATAATTGGACCTGAGCTTGTTCCACGTGTTTGCTTGTTTCCTATTCTTGTGAAACATAAAGTAGTTTTGCCACATATTTTCCTTTGAAAGTAAATTCAGATTCTTCAGATCTAATGTTCAAGGATAATCCTGATGTACGGTAATAAGCGAAGTGTAATGTGTGGTTGTTTGTGTTAATATGTCAAAATATATTTTGTTTGTTTTTGATCATCACCACCTCATGTTTTTAACTACTTTAGTGCGGTCAAACCGTTTTATTTACTTGGTTATCAAACCATAAAAGTCTAACATAAAAGCTTGCAAAGGTTTTGAAACTAAATCTAAGCAAGCAGTGAGTAATATGCATTTAAAATATCAGGTGTACATGCTTGTGTTTCCTTTACCAGTATAACTCAGGCTTCAACATGTCAGCATTGAATTAACTCCTCACTAATAAAAAGAGTGTGTCTGGCCTGCCCAGACAGCCGCTACTTTTAAGTGCTTGAAAGAAAACATGCCTACAGTTTCAAGAAAAAGCTCTAATCCCTTCTGATTACCCCTATTGTTGCATATTCACACGAAACATTTTTAGATCCTCAAACATAATGTCATGTAAGACAATGGTAGCATGAGGAAACGAACACCCCCCCCCACACACACAGTTTTTAAATGATCAGTTCATTTGTTGAATTAAAATAAAATTTTGCAACAATTCTATCACCCCAAAAAAGTTTATTGCTCCCATAAATATACTGGTTTTGGCACCTTTTGAAGCAATAATTGTAACCAAACACAGCCTAAAACTAGAAATCTTTCGCATTGCTGTAGCTTGTTCTTTTTTGCATAATTGCTTTAAATCAGCCATCTTGGAGAGCTTTCAAATGTGAACTGCCTATTTAAGGTCTTGCCACAGCACAGCTCAAGGGGTGGGGTGGAGGGTGGGTTATTAGTCTTTTGGACACTCTCTTGCAGAATTTGCTATTAGCAAAATTCATGTTTCTGTCAATTGTGACAAACTACCTATGCCTTGAAACAGCAATACAACCCACACCATCAAAATCCCATTACCATGTTTTAGGTAAAGCTTTGTTAACCTTTTGCTAGGTGTAACAGTACCTTAGTGTACCATTTTTCAAATAATCAATCCACAGAACATTACTCTAAAGGCTTGGGTGTCATCAAGGTGTCTTTTAGCAAATACGGTGGTTTTCTGTTTACTCTGTGACTTTACAGATGAATCGTTGTTGCACTCTTGCATCAGAGGTCACAAGGCCTTTGTAGCACTTTCTAGGCATATAAAATGGCTTTGTAGACCTTTCCAGGCATATTTTAATAACTTTTTTTTCTTACCAAGCAGTTTGCTTCTAGTTGTGTCCTTTTAGCCTACCTAACATTACGGGGTGGGTTCTATTGACGTCATGTTTACCATCAACAAGACTGGCTGTAATTAAGCCTGAGTGCATCTAGCATAACACCCACTACTTGTTGACAGAAGTCTATGGGGCCTGAGTGAATTAATATGGAGGTGAAGGCTAATATGCTGTAAATTGGGTAGTTGGTTGTGCAATTTTATAATATTATTTTATATTATATAAGTTGTTCCAGTGCTGTTGTTCCATACTCTCACATAGCTTTTAAATGAGGTTAGTAACACACAAATATTCCAGGAAAGCCCCATATAATTCAGATCAAGTATATGTGGCAGAATTTATGATGTTCTCTGAGGACTGATAGTGACATGTTGCCCATGAAAGATTCACAGATCCTTCTGCTGGTTATCAGGGTTTTCCAGAAAGCCCTGCAGTGATGGTGTCATAGTACAGTTTCTGTTTTATTCCAGATTCCATATTATCCTCTATAACTGCAAGGACCTGTATGTGGGCCCACACTTCAGTCCCTCACACCATGAAGTATTTAATGTCTATAGTCCTTTATGGCCAAATCATGGGCTATTGGCTAACAGGAAATAACTTTTAATTTTCACATATTAGGTCAGTTTCTGCAGTCATATTTGTATAATCATTGTATTTTTGTTATTATTCTGAATCATGTTAAAAAGAATGGTCAGTTTTATGAAATTTGAGACCATGGAACATTCACAGGATTCATAATTTAATCAGATTTTTAATTCACTGCTGTTCAATAATAAATAATAATAATTCATACTTGAATAATAAGCCTACATTGTTATATTAAAAAAAATCATGTTTATATGGCATTGAGAATAATTTGCCAGCTTATTTGACATGGTTTATATTGCTAAAGTAACTTGCCACAAGGTTTGCCTGTGACAAGGATGGAGTATATTTACTTACAGCAAGTTTGAGATCATTGCTTCAACAAATTGGATTAAAGAGCAAATTCCGAGAACAGACTCAGTTCTTTCCATCGACTAAACAAACACATTTACAAAAGACAGATTTTTGTAAATGTGTTTGAGAATTTCAAAGACACAGTTGTCTGTGAGAATCTACATTTAAAATATATTTTGTACCTTGACTTTCACGAGACCTGCATGGCAAAGACAAAATATTGAATAACATCACATAATGAAAAATTTACCAGCATTACTTCTATTAAAATAATTTATTTTTGTGAAAGGCTTGATGGAGCAAAACACAAAACGATCATCCATAATTGTTCAGGATGCTCACAACATGGCACAGATGACTTGAATGGTTTAATATTGTGACGGTAATTAGCATACAATATATAAAGAACCCTTGGCTTGTACAAAAATATTGGTAATGTCAGAGGGAAGATTTGTTTAATGAGAGAACTAAAGAAACACTTTGCAGTACATATTTGAACATGACTTTGACATTTATTCACACTGCCAGATACATTTCTGCCTGTGGCATTTTGCAGACCATGTGGCCATACCAAAATGACCTCCTGTGAAAGTCAAAACGTTTGCTTCTTTCCCTCAAAATGGAATGCTCTCTGATGTATTTAGGTTACCTGGAATAACCTGTAGCGCCGTCATTTATATCTTCAGTAGGTTTAATTAAAAAATGTGCACTTCAGATGGAAATTGTATCAGGTCATGTTTGAAAGGCTCTAGGCTAAAATCAAAGATACTAGTATTAATCTCTTTTTAAGGAGAACTGCTCCTTGCTATGAGGAAAAGCCTTTTTTTGGCCAAAAGCAATCCTCTCAGAGCTCTGAGTTCCGTGGCTGATGTTTTAGGAATTAATGACTTCAGGTGAGTTCAGTGTAGTTTGCTATGCTGTAATCTTTGGGGATTGTCTCTGCCAGCCTCCAACTCACAGTGGGGTTTTTACTGCAAAGTGTAGGAGTTTCCACACTTACTCTTCTACTCGCTTCTCTTATCTGTTTCTGACTCATTAATTGTGAGGCTCTCTGTCTTTGGTTTTCCCCTTCTTTTTCTACTCCATGTCTGTCTGTTCTTTGATTTTCATGTTTGTACCAGACAGACACATATATGCGCACACACACACTCACACAAAAACAAACACTGGAAATCTTTGGACCTATTAAGTACCACCAAATTCTTCTCTGACTCGTAAAGAAGCTTGTATGCCTGAAGACTCCAACAATCTTTGTTTATCATTCCATTTACTGTACGTAATTTCTTTTTCAGCACTGTTTTGACTGCGTTTTTTTTTTCTTTCATCTGACAGATACAGATATGTTATTATAAAGGGCCAGAAACCCAATGCACATCTTCCCCTAAGTACTTTGTCAGCAGTGATTCATACATGACACTTTCAATACAATCCTGGTTGACCTTTGACAATGCAACTTCTATATAATTTCATTTGTGATTGGTAAATATAATTCTAAAAATATCCAGCCCTGTGACAAATAGTATCCAGTAGGGGTGTAATGAGACGCTCTTCCCACGAGACGAGAGGAGACACGGGACTTGAGTTCACGAGAACGAGACGAGACTTTTAGACATATTTTTAAAATGAAGATTATGTTTGAAAACCTCAATTGATATGGCTTGTGCTGAGATGCTGGCGAGCCAGGTTTGTGGAACATGATAAAATTAGTTACAACAGCCTAGCATTGTAATGTGTGTGTGTGTGTGTGTGTGTGTGTGTGTGTGTGTGTGTGTCATGTACTCTTTTCAGTTTAGTAGTTGAGCAATAAAGGAAAAAAAACATTTCACGAGAACTGGGGTTTGAAAGTGTTCTATGTATTCTCTCATATTCCAAACAAATACAAGATGGAACATATCACATGAACCAATCACGTGCAAAACAAACCTAAACTGACCAAAAATAATAACTTTGCTCACACACTCAGGTAAGCAGTCATGGACCTATATTGATTTGAAGGTGGAGAAAGAAGATGGCAGCAGCTGCAGTTTATCGCCCATTTAAAACAGGTGAACTACTGAAATTAGAAACTTCAAACAAAAACTTTGAGTGATGGAAACTAGCCACATAGATTAAGTGGCTTATTTAAATAAACAAAAAGCTCAAGTTACTGTGAGCTCTGTCTTTGGTGGCTGGCTGCATGCTTTTTAACTTCAGGACACAGAGACCTCTATCTACCTACCAGTAGGGATGCTCCAATCAGGATTTTTGCCTCCAATACCAAGTACTGATTTTTTGTCTAGGTGATCGGCCGATACCGATTCCGATTCTGATGCTTCAAGTTTATATAACGGATATTTAAGAGCCCTGATCACCATTCACTTTTTTCAGATAAAGAATACTATAAATGTTGCCTTTGTTGTATGTGTGAGTTTTCTCCTGTGTGCGTGCGTGCGTGTGTGTGTGCGTGCGTGCGTGCGTGCGCACTTGCAAGATTTCTCTCATTTGTGTGCGCATGCGCTCGTGGTGTGGGTCTGCGTGGTGTGAGTGTGTGCGCGAGAGTTTTTTCGTGGTCTGCATACGCGAGAGTTTTCTCGTGGTGTGAGCCTGTGTGCGCGAGAGAGTTTTCGCATGGTGTGGGTCTGCGTGCGCGTGTTGTGTGTGTGTGTGTGTGTGTGTGCGCGTGCGCGAGAGAGTTGTCTTGTGCTGCGTGCGCGTGTTGTTTGGGTGTGTGTGTGTGCGTGCGTGAGAGATTTGTCTCTTGCTGTGTGTCTGCGTCCGTGTGTTGTGTGTGTGTGTGTGTGTGAGTTTATCCATACTGCTGTCTTTTATAATTAGGTGATGAAGTACTGGGTTCGTCACCCTAGTCTTCCCGCATTGATGTCATCAATTGTGATCGGTTCCTAAGATCAGCAAATTTAACGAGTCCCGATCGAGTCATAAAGTCTGATTATCGGCCGATACCGATCGTCCGCCGATCAATCGGAGCATCTCTACTTACCAGGGATGCCACATTTGAATTTGGCTGTTTTAATATTAAATCATTTTAAACCTGCAGTTGGAAGTGTCTGTGTGCACAGCGGAGCTTTGCTGCTCAGAAAGTCTGTGGTGGTCAAAAGTAATGGGACACGGCCATTTTAGCGTCTTTTGGCAAACACTCCAGGGGTATTATAGCAAACGAGGGGTATTTGCAAAGGTCTCACTGAGCCCTATCTAACTGTGAAGTTTGATGTGGATTAGTGCTTGCTCCGCGGATCTATGCCGCTCTTAATGTTCTTTGACAGCCTCAGAACCAATGACACCAGGCTCATTTGCACTGCTACTTACTGAAACCTAGAACGGGAAGAGGATATAATTTGGGTCTTAAATAAAATTACTACGTAACTGCTAAATAGTGATAGGGAATAAACATGCTATATTACATGATATTTGTAACTACAGATATTGTATTTTGTTCATGATGTCTTGCCGCCATACTGTGACTTTGGCACTCAGAGGGTTTCCACAAGGAATCCAAAATGTTGCCACACCAATGATTTAAATATCGCGGGAGCATTTTCTAGCCTAACTTCTCCCTCACACTCCATTATGCCAATAATGCAAGGAGATCGTCACGTTCTCGTGAGACAAGACGCACCTCGTGAGACAAACCTGATCTACCATTTAGTAATATTCTCTAAATTTAGTACCTCTAAAACTTAATACCAAGCACTGCTCACACTGAAAATTATGCTATTTACAATGTATGGTAGATCATTTAGAAAACAACTGTAATCAAGCACAAAATGTTTTTTCATTTGCAATTTATTTGCAGGGGGTTTACAGGGACTGATATAAGAAAAGAATAGAACCGTTTAGGAAATAGTGACTACGTAGTGTGGAATACAAGAATCCTGATGATCTGTATTGGTATAATGTGACTGCTGGATGTGAACCAAAATGTTTTAACGTTATTCTTTGAAGTGGTGCTGCATTTTTTTTTCTTATTCACCATGCCCTGAGGTTAAAAACTACTTTCAGCACTTTTGTCAATTTGGTTGATGAGCCATTTCTGTTGATCAGTATATCGTGAAATCTTGACATTGCATAAACAGCAAGTGGCAGTCTCAAATCTAAAAAAATATTATGTAAAAAGAAAAAAAAGGAAATGGGCTTGCTGATATGATCTGAAAGCCTAGTAAAATCTCTCTTCTGTCATTTTGAATATTTTAATCGAACACATAAACCTAGTTTTATAAGCTAAAATATATTAATGAATTCTGTCTTTGATTCTTAAACAGTGTAGCTTGTTTTAAGAAGAAACCATGACATCTTTCAGATCCTTTGTGTTCATTAGAACTACAGAAAGAAAATTGACCCCGGTCACTGTTTATTCAGCTGTGTGTGTGTGTGTGTGTGTGTATATGTGTGTATGTGTGTTGTGTTGTGTTGTGTTGTGTTTGCTCTCAGCTGTTGAAGTCTGTCTCAGCAGTATAGTCATACAACAAGACGTGCCTGGCGTCCTATTGGTTGGTTTGTGGCAAGTCAACAGAAAGAATGAAATACTTCAGAAAGAATCTTCTTGTCATAGATCATTCCAATCTCACTAAACTGGGAACAGAGGCTGGGCCACATGTTCCACAGCAACAATAATACTGGGCTGCCCGCAGAGCTCTGTAAATCGGCGTAGTGCACTTGGATATCGGCCAATGCCGATACATAAAACAATACCAAATATCGGCCTACCTCTAGTAGGTAGACATAACGTTAACACAAGATGGATTTGCCTCCTGTTTATCATGTTTCAGTCTACTGTTCAGGAATGTTTATCTAAAAGAAACAGACATTTCTCATAACTTAGCAGTAGGTCTGTTCCCAAATTATGTCTTCTAAAATGCAACCTGTTTTGCTTTGGGGCAAAAAGTGGACAGGGTTGTTGACGTGATACATTTCTGTAGATTATTTGCCATTTAGTTTTTATTATTAATTTGTCTATTTCCAGACACATATGTGAGGTTCCAGGTCAGTATATGGACAGGATATTAACTTCTTCCCAAACATAATAGCATGGTTTCTTGTTTAAGGTCAGGATCCAGAATCCCTGCTCAGGCTTTACTGTAATTTGCACAGGGTGCTCATTGACAGCACAGACCATTTAGTAAAATATTAAACTGTTAGGGCTAACCAGGCTGCCCAAAAGGCCTGTTTTTCTGGTTCACTTTCTTCCTAACCATGCCCACTGCTGTCTTCTCCTTCTCAGTCAACTGCCATTGAAAAACAGAATTCAGGACGTATTCTTCAGAACCCTACATTCTTCAACAATTCGTAAACAACCCTTCTTAAGCAAGTGAGCACCGACAGTAATCTTTGTTTTACAGATTTTCATGGTAAATAAACATTTTGTTTTTACGTTTGTCTTATCTTACTTTAATTTTTGTGTATACATTTACATTTCATAAACACTTTGTGTTGCATTACTCCACAGGTAATGCAAATTTTGTTGTCATTATTTTTAACAAAGTCTCTTTCTCTGGCGTCAGAGAAAGAGGCTTAAAACATGGGTGATTGTGTGACTTCATTGTTGATAGGGGTTGAAACATGTAGTTGATAGCGATGTGCTTCCTGAGACTGCTTGATACTCAGATTAATGAACAGACATTTGGTGAAGCATGATGAAGGAAATAAGAAAAGCTGAAAATATGACACTTTTCAGTTGTAGCATTGAAGCTAGTAAGCCAAGTCAGCAAAGATTAAGCAGCACACAGACAAGTCAATTTCAGTACTAATTAAGTGCATTTTTGTACATGTCTGTGATTAAAATTGCAGATTCCATCTCTGCTCTTTTTCAAATTGTGTTGTTGAAATAAAAACTAATTAATTATTAATTGTTTATTATTCAGATCTACTGACTGCCCTAGTGTTGTCACGGTACCAACATTTCAGTATTCGGTACAAATACCAGTGAAAATCAAAAAAAGCAAAACACAAAAACATTAATTGAACAACAAGCTATTTTTTTAATAACAAACAATAAACAAACATGACTGAATATACTCCCTTCTTATTTATAAACTTAAACATTTGTATAAATAAACAAAATAAGCAATTTTAAACATTTCAGTAATTAAATAACTAAATAGATTACAAGCATTGAAAAGAACATGTTTACAAAAAAATAAAGATCCATACATATGAACAGCTTGGTTCAGTTTTCTTGCCTTTTTGTCATTCTTCTCCTGCTGCTGAAATTCATGTGTAATCGTATACTTAAGAGTTCGCTTTGGTGGCTCGTGATCTTTCTCAGCCTGCAGCTGTAAAAGGAAAATATTATATCCTTCGGTAAAACAATTTAATATGTAACTTTTCAGTAAATAATAAACCTTGCCTTTATAATAAATGTGGATAATATTGCCTGTATTAAGTATATCATATACATTTTACACAGACGGTTTTATTTAAAAAAAGAGTTAAATTTAGCAGCATTAGGTGAGTATTCTTAATGGTGGATTGATGGATTGGCTGAATGACTGAAAATGAAAGCACATCATCTGTGTTTCTGTTATCATTGCTCTTGGGTCAACTTGTCACTGAATATCACTACTATGTTCATAAATGTTTTAAGCTTTCAATTGTTTTATATTTTAGTTGATTTCTTTGTATATTGTATACTAGGTAGACCACTGTTACAGATGTGGAACTAAAAGTGCATTACAGTCACAATAGTGGTAGGAAAAATCACAATATCCTACATTGAATTTCATCATTCATGCAGTCCTTACTAGGGTTGTGGATACCTGGAGCCTATCCAGAGATTTACGGGCGTGAGCAGGCACCAGTCCACCACAGGTCGCTCACACACCCAGTCCTATGGTTAAAAATCACAATTATATATTTTCCACAAATTGTTCAACCCTTAGCTGAACCACACACAGAGCTGGTGTGGTCCATGCCAGTTTCAGAGTACCTGGACCACAGAGCCAGTCTGAAACCAGTGTGCCGTTTCAGTCAACATCTCTGCATGTTGAGCTGGAACTTGTCATGCCATTTATTTTCCTCTCCACTTTTAATATTTATGTACGTTTCTTGCCCTGCATTCGTCCTCTGAATGTTTTCTGTCTTGCGGATAAGAACACACACAGTATATTTTGGAAAAAACTCGGCCACCTCCCTCTCAAAGGAGAGTGTTGTAATAAACTTCACCGCAGTACATCCAGAGATCAAGAATAACTGAGGTTTACTAACTTTGCACAACCTTGTTTAAAGTGGGATTTAAATTTTTCCATAACTCACTGTCTCTCTTGCACTGGCTTTTCAGTGGTCCTAACCGTGGAATTGTGGAGAGAGTTATTCATGGCTAAATGCTGCCATACACTGCACTTCTAGACTCAACATTACAAGTTTTTTATAGATATTATAGGTCTTCTCTAACATCAAGCAGTGTGCAATGTGATTTTTAAACACTTTCAGAGACAAGTGGTCCTTGTAATTCCTGCTTCCTACAAAAATGTGTGCAGTCCCTCTTGAATTAAAACATGTAAATGTCTCCATGCCAACTTTACTGACCACAAATACACTTTTTATTTGTTTTATTCTACTAACGAAACTTTGTCTAAACTAACATATTACATTACATTATGCTTCTTAACAAACAAAAGGAAGTAGTCCCGCTATTGGTGTTGTGGATTAGGCTGAATACTTTGGGTAAAAAAACAATTTGTGATATTTTTTATTCATTATTTAAATGTAGTTATTTTCTGTAATGTAAAATCTGATGCATTTGAATTTTCCAAGAAGATTGGATTATTCATAATTCCAGACTTGAGGAATGACCACTGCATTCCAGGCTGCCATTTCATGAGCTCTGCATTATTAAATTAATTGTCTGAACTTAAAACCGGTTAAAGAATATTTGGATATAGTTGTGTTTTTGTAGACAAACAGATCCCACAGACTATCTTAAAAATCTCTCTGACTGCAAAGATGCAGCGTTTAACTGGGTGTTACCACAAACACACACACACATCCTGAGGTTTGGAAATGTATTCAGGTTCTTCAGGTGTTTCCACACAAGACCCAGCCTAACTCTCAGGTTTCCAGACAGGCAAAATAAAGGCTCCATGGGAATGACCATGAATCTGGCCTGTTCTGTGTTTACAAGACCTTAACACATAGTAGACCTCAGAGTAATTTTTTTCTCTTTAACTTGCACCCCCCCCCCTCCAAAAGAACACCAATAATGAACACATTTTTGTTTAATTTTCCCAAGGAAGCCAGATTCACTGTAGTGTAAATGGGATCCTATAACCATTAGAGCAACAGAGCCATGTAATTTAATAATGCCCATTGACAAAGCACTAGGAGAAAACCTGACAGTTTCCGGTCTCAATCTCCTGAACTTTCACCTAATTTCTTCTCCCTCAGGTACAGTAAATGAAAAGTGTTTGTCACAATAAAGGGATAGAGATAATTATTATTATTTTAACATAATGTAGATTAGGAGAGGTATCTTGTGATTTAATGTTCACTTTTGATAATCAGAACCTAATTCAGAAGCAGATTTTTTTATCAGAGGCTGGTGACTATGTGACTCTTACAAAAGTTTTATTGTTTATGGACAAGTGGTGACTGGTTTCCTCAAGGTCAAATCACACATTTTTCCTAACCAGTAGTTGTTGACAGATCTGCAGGCTGGTAGGACCCTGGTGTCAATGACCTTGGAAATGCCTGTATAGTGAGCAACAAAAAGAGAGAAAACACAACTCTAAACAAAGAAAGTCTGTCAAAGCCCTGGTGGGAACAAAATTGTTATTCCCACAATTTGGTTGAAGTACTCCATAAGTGCAGTGTTATCTTACTTTATTGAACTATGCCTAATTACATTTGAAGTGGGGTTAAAACAGGGTATCTGTGTTTTAAGCGGCAGTACTATGTTCGTTGTTTGTCTGCTGATTTGGCACTGTGGGTTATGTAACCAAAAAAACAGAATTGCAGTTATTTGGAGTGATTAGCAATTGCCATTATGTATGGTGATTGACTGCGATAAGAGGGCATTTATTTGGTATGTAATTAAAATGCAGCGAGCCGAAATTAATTTTCTATTCATCTGTGATTTGTATGAATTCTCACAGGCTATTTATTGAAAGGAACATGGTGGCACAGACACAGGGTGGCAGAGTGCTCTCAAAAATATTAATTAACTGCAGTCATTTGCAATGAACTAATCTCAGAGGCAAACATTTTGAAGTCAGTTAATATAAATGATATTTATATGATATACGACAGTGATCATCAACTGGCGGCCCGCAGGCCACATCGGGCCCGCCAGTGTTCTCCATCCGGCCCCCCGATGGAAAATAAATGGATGTCAATGGCTAAATTCTACACTTGCCTGCGGAAGTGTCCTGAGAGTGGGAGTTCTCCTTATAATAAGATTTCTCTGATATTACTGAATCATAACTAGCCTAGTGAGCAGGGAAATGTGTTCCTATGTTTCTTTTTTTTCTAAATCAAATGGAACAAGCCTTCAGTCTTTCAATAATCTGCTCGTGCTGGCGCCACACTTCCGGAAATGACTTTCAGATGTACCGAGTTAAGACTGATATGTGTGTGTATATATAAGGAAGCCAAAACGGATGCTTCGGCACAAATCTTTGTTCCAACTATGCATGTGACAGTGATGCTAAGCATTACAGCCTAACATGTAAGAAACATAAAAATTTGCAGTCGCCTCCTATTGGCTTGCTGCAATACAGGTAAAATGAGTCTATTAACTTTGCCAAAGGTAAAAAATAACAGGAATTTGGAAGGAAATGGAATATATCAAATAACTTAAGATACAATGTTATTGTATTTTATTTTAGGAGAGCATCTGGCCCTCACAGTCTCAGCCGAGGAAAACTCCGGCCCTTGGACAAATGTAGTTGACGACCCCTGATATATTACCCCTGATATATTACATTTCACTCCTCCATTATTACTGAATGGCACGAGTGTTTACAGCTCACAATCCTCCTTCCTTAGTGTTTCCAACTGTACATGGCTGCCACTATGCCACTCAAAAGTTTTTGTGTGTTATGTATATCCTATAAATATCAGTATATGAGTTGTTGTTTGAGAATTATATGTATTTTTGGTTGATCAGCAATTTCTACGGAATACAACTCCACAAACTAGCTGTATCCTAACATGAGCTCATTAATATTTAGGCTCATTACATTCTTGATAAAAATGTATTGGAAGAGTTAAGTCTCTGACAATATTGTATTAACCTAGATAGATGTGTTTGCTGTCAATATGTTTGTGAGACAAAGAACATGGCAGAGGGGGACAGAGTGAATCAATGCATTGTATACAACTCTAGAAGTCTAAAATCAATGCATTGCTCAGTTTTTATCTTGTAGCGTACTGTCGCTGAAAAATGTATGTTTAGGGATTTGTGTGTGTGTGTGCATGAGTGTGTGTGTGTGTGTGTGTGTGTGTGAGTGTGTGTTTGTGTGTGTGAGTGTGTGTG